>JAHWFP010104165.1:16282-26854 GCA_023313725.1 Lithobius niger | reverse complement strand
GGAGCATTCACAAATTCCGGGAGCATTCACAAATTCCGTAACGCTTGGAGGTGGGAGGGAGGGTTAAGCAAATGTGTTACCATTCGTCATGATGGGGAGGGGGAATACGACGAAATGTGTAAAACGCTAATTTCCCCTAAAGTGTTTCGCTAAATAGTTTGCGGCGAATTATTTTTCTAACGTCTGTTTACAACTTGAAGTTTTTATTATTATTTTTTAAATCACTGGTTACCCCCTCCCCCCCCCCCCCCAAGATACTAAGGACAGCTTGTAAAACAAATTCATCAAAAAGAAGAGACAATTGGTGGGGGAGGGGGGGGGGGAGAAAATGTTGCGTATTTTTAGGTGGGGGGGGGGGTTATGCCAAGTGTTAGAGGTGTTATAAGGGGGTAAGGTGGATCTAAATTTGCTAGGAAAAAAGTGGTACGTAATTTGTGAACTCTCCCTAAGTGGGGAAAAAATCAACACAGAGCAATTAACAGTTGTAAAATAAAAAGGAAGACCGAGGATACGAACCGTCCAAGGAACGGGCTGACCAAAACAAGAAGGAGATAGAAATTTACTCGCCATAATAACTCGCCAAACACCCAAGGCGCAACACCAATAGCCAAGGCAAACAAAAGAAACTGCGCGAAAAGCATTCACGATAATCATATAACAAAGTTTACCGAAACGTTTTCCACTTAGAAAATGGTGATATCACCCCCGCCAACGAACAACCGCCACAGAGTATCAGACGTTAAACGACCATTGCTGCGGATTGTATCGCAATGGTTAGGTTTTTCATTTGACCGTTGATCTAATAGTCGGTAGGATTAGCTTGGCGGTTGTTCGTTAGCGACGGGGATACCACTACTTTCTAAGGGGAACTCTTTTCGGTAAGGGTTGGTAAACCATGCAGCTACTTGTGGTAGCGATTTTTGTTCTGAAATCACTGCTTTGATTGGCTGAAACTTGGCGGATTCTTGCACCCTTGTGGGATTTGTTTCAGATAATCTCATCACACAATTTAACGAAGTTTTTCTTAAAGGATGTGAGAATAGGATATATCTGTGTCCAATCAACACCAGCTGGAATGGATTGTTTTTTTTTTTTTTTTTTTTAAGTAGGTCTTTAAGGAATTCATAAAACTTAGAACTGAATCTGCTCACGACCAAAGCTAATCCACCCAAAACCAAAAACTAGTATATGAGAAGCCGCCAAGTTTCCAAAAAAGGTCGGCCTTTGAAACTAGTGATATCATTTAACCAGGGAAAGGGGGGGGGGGGGAATTGAGGTTTAATGGCGCGTCGACAGCTTGGCATTAGCGCCAACCTCAGTCACAGTGCAGTGGTCCGGGTTGCCACTGCACCACACATTACAGAGATGTTATTCAAATCCCTAATCTAAATCTTGTCATACATCTGTACCTCCTGCAAAAATTGAAAAACACCGGACAGGAGGACAGACTTATCGCCCAATTGATGCGCAATGTCAAGCGGAAGATGGAAACGACGACGAACACCATCAAGATGGCGACAATCAACAAGTAAGTGCCGGACCGGAAGTGGCCGTCGACACCAATAACATTCAGGAGGGTCAAACCCCCCCCCCCCGCAAAACGAAACAGTGAGTAAGTCGGGTGTGACCAATGCGCAAACGGGCCAACACAACCTCCTCACGGCGACTGCGGCGACACGCCGAGTGCCACTCCTCGACAGTGCCTTTAATGGCCCAGGGAAAGGCCGCCAAGATTAATTCAATTAGCCAAGTTAATCGCACCGATTAATAGTTCGAAAGTTGATTTAAAACTAGAGCATTGCTACTTTGTGGTAGAAATCTTCAAGTTTTCATTTAACGTCCAAAGAATTATTCGGTGCCATTAACTTGGCTAGGGTTAACTTTAGCGGCGTAATTTCCCTGGTTGAATGATATCACTACTTTCAAAGGCCGACCTTTTTTGGAAACTTGGCGGCTTCTCTTATACCAGTTTTGGGTTTTGGGTGGATATCACAACTTTCATTGGATTGTGAATATAAAAAAAGTAACACGGTCTTACCTTCACCTCTACTTTTTTTCTGGAAGAATTTTATGTGTATTAATTTTCTCATTCATACTTTTCACATTAGCGATTCCCCAATTAGCCGTTACATCTGCCAAGTTGACCACGTTGTGGTTTTTGTACGGTAGCCTACAAAAAGTTAAGGTAAGATTTACTCCTAGGTAAGATTTCTGGATTGGCATTAAAAACCGATCTTCGCTCCCAAGTTTACAAAATTCGGTCGGACTACAACAAACATTTTCGAAACGGGAACAAACGGCTCTACTGCCGTTAAAATTGTCGCTCAAAAGAGGAAAATTTGATTTACCGCATCACAAAATTGTCGGATAATTAAAGCTAAATTAATAACTACGTTGAGCATTTAATGCCGCCGCCTTCCGCGAAGTTTTAGAAACCGTTATCCGTTCGCTTCCTGACAAGAATTTTAAGGAGAGTACTTTAAATATTTCAGAGGCACAGTTAATGATACGGCAAACAACATTAAGATCCCCAACTTTTAGTCAGGCATTAAAATGATGTTGTTAGTGCATTTCAAACTGGCGGTAAACACCCTTGCGACGTTCATAAATATACGAAATAGGCATACAATTTTCAGTTGGAACCGCCGCTCGCAATTTCAAAGGCGTACTCAAATTGGCGGTGTCATTCAGGTCACTAGGATCCTTTTCTCTTGAGCGTTTGGGTTATTTATTTCATAACGATTGTGAGAAGAGGAAACTGGTAAATGCTACCTGCCGGTAACTTAGAGAAAATTTTGTAAACGTTGGTAAATTTGTGACGTTTGGTGCACGCGTAGCTGCGGGCACTGCGGCGTCAGATTCGACAGGTGTCTTGGTCCCAGTGTACACGTCTCTGGCTCGAACAGACCCAGGTTCGATCCTGGTGATGGGAAGTGCATATGTACGGGTTTTTCTCCGGTTGTCTCCCGCCAGTTGCGCGAGGGTTTCCTCCGGGTACTCCGGTTTCATCCCTCATATGGCAAAAAAAAAACAAAAAAAACTGTAATAATGGTGGCATTTCTTCCACTTAACATCTGCAGCTTGGATCTTTGAGTGGGTAGATGCCCCGTCTATCGTCTATATTTTTATTTCTATTTTTAATTCTACCTTAATTCCACTCAAGTATAAGTGGTGTATGCTAATACGCAGGTTTTCGTAGCTAATTGTTCCCTGCAATTGTTACGGAAAATGACAGGAAAAATTGTAAACGGTGCAGAGCTGGCTCACGATCCAGGGGACCTCCAAAATCTCCTTGCGTACCTAACCTACACCACAACCGCCTGTTTGAGGCCGTTAGTTCGGTCTCGATCCGCTTTGGATGTAAGGGGTAACCCAGCGTAACGACAACATAACGGACAAAGTCTAACTTTAAGTCACAAACTTCATGTTTTAATTCTCACGAACTTTTCTAACAATGGATAACAGTAAATCGACGTTATAGTGTCCGCGGCCTATCTTGAGTTCTCCGCAGAACGAACACAGATAATCGATTGTACGTTTTCAGTAGCAGAGTGCCTTGTTGATATCCAAGATGGTTACAAAAACAATGGCGGCCATCGATTAAATCCAGCCCATCCAGGAAGACGTAGCCGCTCACAAAATACTTGAAGGACTCAAGATACGCCGCGCACAGAATATGGTTAACGCCGCTCCTAAATACACGCTGTAACCTTCGTTACAGGTTCACGAAAAGGCATCAACAGTTAATAATAAAATAATAAAAATGTTTGGTGCAAAAGCACACCGGTGAGGATTGGACGAGAAAGGACCCCAGGAAGTCACTGACATTCAGCCAATACAGGACGGCTTTTAAGATGAGGGAAAAGGAAAGTACTTCTAATTACAAGAGATGGCACAAAGACGAACGCACCCCATTTAAACTGCCAGATTCCCCCAATCGCCTCTCAGCCAGTGAAAAAACAAAGAAACAAAAAAAAAAACAGTGTAAAATGAGAAACAGGACGATAAAAAAATGAAATTGAGTAAAGGTAATGTTTCATACTAGGGCATTTTTTTTAGGAAATGTGACTTGAGGTCCACTTTCACAAAAGGGCACCACTTTAATATATAAAGAGCACCATTATGTAAATAGCTCAACTATTAACATAATAGAAAAAATCAAACTATGTGCAAACTATGTGTAAATGGGGTTTTGTAGTGAGGGGGTAACACTAGTCATTTAGCCAATTGTGTGTAGGTAGACACCAATAACAGCTAGGGAGTCTGGGGGAGCGCTGTGAACTCCACAAGCGGGGTCCGGGCGCTGACGCATTTTTGCTATTTTCCAGCATTTTCTGGCTTTGTAAAGTGCCGTTGAAAACATTTTTACAAATCAGTTTTGCTGACTGCATTATACGCATAAAAAACTTTGTAATTTAAGTCTTTCAGTTTTTCACACTACATACCTATTTTTTTTATAAATAAAATAGGTCTTCAGGATAGTCAAGGTTTTGTCACTACGCAAAAAGTGACAATTTACCGAAATCGAATAACCCTTCAAAACCAGAAAAATAAAACCTCAACGTGCCCTTTTACAAAAGTTGCCCCTACCCTCTTGGTGGTCTGTGCACGCTACTGAATTTTACTTACCATGAAGATTCACTGTGAACTGGATTGAATCTGAATTCATTATCCATATCTCCAAAATTTGTAGTTAGCAAAAAATCATTCTCATGAAAGTATTAATGTATTAAACTTGACATTTTATTTCCGTTTTAGGGTGGACCTCCAGTCGGTCCAATTGGGTTTAACTGGAGGTCCTCTTTAGGCGGCTGCAGGTCCATTTGGACCTCCAGTTAGCATGTAAAAAAATGCCCTGTTACTTACAGTAAAAGTTTCCTTAGACGACCTCAGAAGTAGGACCAACTAGGGAGAAGCCGTGAATTAATTAATGTGCATAGTGCTCAGACCTTTTAAAATTGATGATAGGTCGACCTGTGGCGACAACCTTTTAAACTATTTGCAGAGGATGCAGATCAGACGCACTATAGGCAGTGAGTTCCAAACTCGGGCAACTCTATCTTAATGGAAAAGAAATTATGTCTACAATTGAGTCGTGCATGCGGGATGATTACTTTGTAACAGCGGCTCCTCGTCCAGGTTACAGGACTTAATTCGAAGAATGGTAGATCAATCGGTATGAGCCCACGGATGATCTTAAAATGCTAGCGAGAGATCGGCCTTTAGCCTTCGAAGTTCCAGCGAGTCGAGTCCAAGTTTCTTGAAACGGTCACAGTATGGCAAGTCTCTCTCTCATGCCTTGTAATGATTTAATAAAACGCCGCTGGACACTTTCTAAGTGGTCAATGCCCTTTAAAAGATTTGGAGACCATACCGGACTAGCATACTTATCGAAGAACGGACATGAACCTTATAGACCCATAATTTAGAGTTAGCACTTCCTGTTAGCAATTACAGATCAGCGGTTTGCTGGCGACGCCACACGGTTACAGTGTCGTGAGAATTTCAAATCAGCCGCAAACCAATCACCGAGGTCTTTTACGACATGTGTGCTGAGTAAAACTTCATCATTTACGGTCTAAGTGGATGTGTGTTTCTGGCTCCGAACATGAAAGCCCTTGCATCCAGCGTTCGATATGGATAATTGCCAGTCTTGTGTCCAACCCGAGACATATTGGATCTCTGTCTGCAACGACTTTCTTTTACGAACACTAATAATCGCCGAGTACGGCTTTAAGTCATCCGCAAATTTTAGCCTGGTTTGTGTTTGCCGGGTTGCAGGTCAAATCGTTTAAAAACAAAGTAAAAGCAGAGGACCAAGCACTAAACCTTGCGGCACCCCGCTAATTACATGTGACTCGGCCCATTTGGACGTGCCGATTACTATACTAAAACTGCACTCAACTTCTGACTGGAGGAATAGTTCGAGAGCCGTTTTACGAACTTTTTTCGTTTGTTCATATCCCTACGCGCTCAGCTGTTCTAGAAACTGTCGAAAATTTTCTTTACACCTCACACTGCCCTTGTCCTTCAACTCCTTCAAACTTTTTTTTTTCACATATACTGACCTGCGACACGAAGCAGAGTAAAGGAGCTTCTCGTCCTTTACTTTTGTCCGTATGTCTGTATGCACGATAACTTTTGAATCAACTGTCCGATTCATTTCATATTTTCATTTGCAATCTTTGCCATATTTTTGAATTTAAGCTCGCCAATCAATCAAATTAGGCAGGATATTCGATTATCGTACCCACAGACTGATTGTAGGCAATAAACTACAAACTGATGGTCGCCAATAAACTGAAACGATGGATGAAACAATGCTTCATTTTAGGTATATATGCATAACCCCCAAAAAAAACTTGTTAAGGATTCTCGACAAGCTTTTCGGCCGTGTCAAGTCGTGATATCTTACGCCAAGCTAATCCCACCGAGTAATAGTTCGAAAGTTAAATGAAATATATGAAAATTGCTTACTGCGCAATTTTCAATTATTTCATTTAACGTTTGAAGTATTAGTCGGTGGATTAGCTTGGCGAAAGAGCTTGGCGTAAGATATCACGACTTCACACTGCCGAAAAGCTTGGCGGGAATCCTTAACAAGTTTTGTTTTGGGGTAGATATCAGATATTTTTGGTTCAAATTGATGAAATCCATTTTATTTCTTAGCAATTATGAGATGGAAACACCAATCTGTTTTCTGTTCCATTTCTTTTTTTGTTTTGTTTTGTTGGCTTTCGTTAGATTTTGAGGACAGAAGTCATTTACTTTCAAATAATTAGGATTTCTTATTAGTACTGAAGTATCTCCTTGCAAACGCACGGATTTATTTAATGTTCAGTTTGGCATTGTTGCATAATAACAATGTTTAAAACAATGTTGAACAATCAATTTGGTCATTTGGAGCTCCCAAACCCTGAACCACTTGACTAATTTGCAAGGTCCATATGAAAAGGGCACATCTACAGAGCAATATCTGTAAAATAAGCTAAGAACCAGCTTTATTCACCGCATGGAAGAATTTATTTTCGTGATACAAAAAAAGCGTTACCAGTAGTAAAAGTAGTAAGAAATTAGGCAAATATCAACGTTATTCACGTCGTTTTTTCAACAAGAATACCGTAAGCTGTGTCACTAACAGTAACTTTTATGTTGTCAGACGACCGAAGTCTCCCAATCCAACAAGTTTCAGCCTTTTCTGTCGCATTGTTATTTATCCTCAGATGGCTGAAAATAGCCGAACTACCTTTGCTGTAAAGACCCCACGTGTCTAGTGGTAGATATATTTTATCTATATGTTATCGTTTTATCTTGGCGGGCGACACATTAGCGTGTGTGTTGATCTTAATATTTAAAAAACCGCTGGCTAAAGGTACTGTCGTTGTGGACGATTACAATTAAAAGATTAGTGCAACTCCGTTAAATATTAAAAGCGCTTTACTTTCTGCCCAGATTCAAGTCTGGGCAGACTTGAAAACTCCCTGTCTTGGAATTTGCTAGCCCAGTCTGGTCACCGAATCTTCTGCAGGATATTGACCGGCTCGAAGCTGTTCAATGCTGTTTTACTCTTAACCTTAATGGTTATCGAAATTACACTGCTAACACAAGGCTATCCATGGCCCATCTTGAACCCCTCGAACTGTGAAGGCTCAAAGCGGACCTCGTTTTGACATTCAAAATCTTGCATGGGCTGCTCTCAGTTGATGTGCCATTTTTCTCATTTGCACAGTTTAACACTACATGGAGCCACACACTTAAACTTAGCAAACCCGTTTCGCGCACAGATTGTAGGAAATTCTTCTTTGCGTCACGTGTTGTTGGAGCTTGGAACTCCCTTCCCGAAGTTGTTGTCATTGCGCCCTCCGTGAGCTTGTTTAAACGCCGTTTGGAAGGACATTCACTTGCTAGGTTTCTCAAACGAAATTACCATCCCTGACAATTCTCTCTTTTTTTTTTTTACAAGAAACGGATTTAGTGGCCAACCCCCTTCCGTCATCCTGACCATTAAAGGTCAAAGTTATATTTATTTATTTATTTTAATTTTAAAAAAATATCATACACGAACCCACGGTACAATGGCGTATTTATTTGTTTACGGTGGAAATATTCATATAAAAGTGCATGGAGTACGAGTCAGGCAAGGTGCTCATTGAGTGAGCGAAGCAAACGAAAATCAGCGTTTATTAGCCAGTGTGCGCAAAAATACATCGACGGGATACACGCCTTCCGCTACAAACACATGAGGAGCAAGTCGTCCCAATGTTGCAGATGGTGCATCAAACACCGGGATTCAGTTAGTGTTATTATTATTTGTATTGTCATCCAACAGTAGATTATAACATGCTTAAGTGTTATACGCTTATCGTTTCAGTACCTAATTGTCAGAATTCATTGTTGTTGCAAATAGGTGGTAGTTAGGTTGCTTTTTTGGGGCGCATGGCAGCAGGCCGCGGCCTCAATTAAAATTCGGAATGGAATGGTTCACTAAGAGACGGAGTATCTTTTATTGCAAAGGTTTGGTCGTTTTTTTTCCCACCAAATCCAAATCGTTTTTTTTTTTACGGTACGCGAATTCATAATGAATTATCTGCCCCACGACCCGAATAAATTTCTCATTACTGGTTCAATAAGACACAGGGTATCTTTTATTCCATAGGAATTGATTAGGTCCTTGCAATTATCATACTGTTACGCTTGTTATTAATTTATTTGGAATGACAATAGCAAATGTGAAAATTAAGGATGAGAACATTCATACAATAAAATACCTCCAGACAAAAAAGGTAGGGGCGACAATTACACCGTGGGATTTTTTGTACATTCACAGGCCTATGAAAGTCGCGATATCCACCCATAACCAAAACTGGTAAGAGAAGCAGCCAAGTTTACAAAAAGGGTCGGCCTTTCAAAGTAGTGATATCACTCAACCAAGGAAAGGCCGCCGAGCTTAGCGAACTTAATCGCACCGAATAATACTTTGGACGTTAAATGAGAACTTGAAGATTGCTACCGCTAGTAACAATCTTCTAGTTTTCATTTAACCTTCGAACTATTGGTAGGTACGATTAACTTGGCTAATAGGATTAACCTTGGCGGTCTTTCCCTGGTTGAATGATATCACTACTTTGAAAGGCCGACCCTTTTTGTAAACTTGGCTGCTTCTCTTACCAGTTTTGGTTTTGGGTGGATTAAAGCTTACTCCAACGCACAACTTCATTTCGTCCCCGCCCCACCTTTTTCTGCACATAATCATTACACTATACGAATGGTGATATCACCCCCCCCCAACACAACGACTGCATCATTTAGCAGGGTAATAAGGATCCCACATTATCTTTTTAAACCTAAAATCAGTCTTAAAATAACAGTGTCGCGTCCTCACGGTCTGTAAATTCAGACTCGGTTCGTCGACGCGTTTGATGTTGCTTCGGGAGCACCCAAACGCCTCCTGTTTAATGACACGTTTCTTTGTGAAAACCCGTGAACACAAATTTCCCCTCGTACACGGAAATTATAACAATCGAAAGATTTCGATCGCATTTACTTTTGTATAATTTTTTCTTTTTGCCAACGTCCATCCTGTCCCTTCCCTCATCTTTCTGTGGCTGGGGACTCAACTGTTTCCTCGACCTTCAAACATGAATGAACGTAATTAAAGTTAATGAGGTCACGTGACCAGGACCGTCTCCTTTCCACGTCGCGAAGGGTGATGGCGAGGGGAAGGGGGAGTCGGGGGGATGCAGCTGGATATAAGGAAGGGACACCGTGATTGCATGTTAATTCCCAGAAGGAAGAAATTCATCATTTAATGAGGTAGGACAGGAATAAAATGCTGACATGACGATGCAAAAAACGCCCAAAAAAAAGAAGAAAAAGGGAGCTTTCAAAGAGATATCTAAGATTTGAATTAAAGTCGTAAGCGACAGGGGAATGGCGGAAAGTCACCATCTTTTTTTGAATTCTGAAATGACTTTCATTCCATCTTGTATCATCCCCAACCCTCTGTTGAAAAAAAAATCTTGAAGGATTTATTTAAAGGAAGCTTAAAAAAATGAGAAAAACCCAAGTTGGTAATGGTAGTGAATCAGACGGGACGAGGGGTAATCGTCTAACTGTATAATCGCATAATTATACCGTACAACAGTATAACGGAAAATCGTCAAACACGAAATTATAGTGTCCGCGGCCTATCTTGAGTTCTCCGCAGAACGAACACAGATAATCGATTGTATGTTTTTAATAGCAGAGTGCCTTGTTGATATCCAAGATGGTTACAAAAACAATGGCGGCCATCGATTAAAGCCACTCCATCCAGGAAGACGTAGCCGCTCACAAAATACTTGCAGGACTCAAGATACACCGCGCACACTATAGTACAATGGAAACTCGTCTAATGTTCCTGCCTCGCTCGTGCTACCGCGCTTGCTGCGGCTGTATGTATAACATCAGAAACCGCAGCTATATTATTGTCCAGTTATACGTTTATCCATTACACGCTTATCGTTTCGATGATTTTTCAGATTTTTTTTACTTAGGCAGGTATTAGACAATTATCCCTTTCGATGATTTTCC
>JAHWFP010104164.1:0-23605 GCA_023313725.1 Lithobius niger | reverse complement strand
AATTTGTTCCTGATATGACCCTGATTTTGTTAATGTTTTTGATATTGTTAGCATTGTTAGCATTGTACTGACTTTTAGTGGTGTTATCAGTTGCAAGTGTAATGTATAACCATATGTTCCTGCCTTGCTTTCAAAATGTCTCACTACTTAATCACCATATTTCTGTTTTTTTTTCTTTTTTCCCTCGCACAATGTCCTTGCATATTTTATGTTGTAATCCGGCACACACAAGTTCTCGCAGAACTTCGGGCCGATTGCTGAATAAACTTATTATTATATTAATATTATTATAATCATTACAGTCGGATATTTGTTGACTAGTACGACAGGGTCGTAAATTTCGGGTTACAAATTTGGAGTGTCCCCAACCCTAAAAGGGCCCCCGTCAATACAGATTCAGGGCCTCACAACGAAAGCCACCAGGAACAATCAAAATTAACATGCAATAATTTTACATAAACTAGATTTAATAGCAGAGGTGAGGGAGGGGTGGGGCAAAATTAAACAAAAAAACAGGGCGAATCGGGAGTAAATAACCCCCCCCCCTCATTAAAGAAGGATTTTCAGCTTATTATGCGGAAAACTCGCCAAACTTCGAACCTGCATTTGCTGGTGAGAGGTCGGGGTCTTGTTTTTGATACCTGTTCTGGCCAGGTTGCTAAACGTTCTTATCACCCAATTTCACGATCTCAGTCCTCCTTTCACAATGGAACACGACGATATTGCAACAATGGTTTAGGACTGAGATGCTAAAGTAGGAGTGATATCGTATATCACGCCAACTTATGAATTTAAGAACATCATGTTTGCTGCTGATGTTAAAAAGGACGTTACAGTCTCGGTTAAAATTAAGAACAGCACCGTGACGAGCTTGTTTTGCTTAAGCAAGAAAAAATGCTTTTGTCTTGTTATTTGTTTTTTTGTTGTAGCACGAAAACATTATGACGCTGAACTATAAAGGCTATTTACGATTCAGTACCGTGGAAACTCAACGACGAATAGCCCCTTCAAACAACTTCTAACAATTTTTTGAGAGAAATCGTCTGAAGGGGCTGGTCGTCGTTGAGTTTCCGCGGTACGAACGGGGATGGTGCACTTCGGAATCGAGTTACAATCAATAAACACGAGCAAAGAACTCTTCACTGAGCAAAGAATAACAATGCTGTCAACAATGACATCTTTGTCGCATTGTCGACCTTTCCAAGCAAAAGAACGTCAGCACGATTCGTCCTTTGTTGTGTGCTACTTTCCTCGGAGAGATACAACGATGGCTCGGTGCAGGAGGCCACGACATTGTTATATCTCACTCCTCGGAAAAGTGGCTGATAACCTATACTTCTCGCCCGTTTTGAAGCTCTCAGTCCTTTTATAACATTAGAGCACGACGGGATGGCAACTATGAACAAAGACGAGGAGTGCTGGGATCCACGGCGGTGGGCTGGCATCCTGGATCCCAGAACTTCACGTGGATCCCAGACCCCGTTTGTGTTAAATAAAATGTGGAAGAAAACAAACAATAAATAAATTTACTGAAATAAATTTAAAAAATATATATAACTGATAAAAAAAAAATACAACGTTCAACAATAATTTTGATAGCGGTTGCAGTTCTTGAATTCTCGAACATGAATTCTTGAAACAATATTGTTGACGTTAGAGATGGTGTTATTGTCTAAAATGTGTTCCATTTAATTGATTATATTCGGTTCCTTTTTGTTATTTATTAGAAACCAACGTTTGTAAATCAGCGGTTGCATTGTTGTGAATAACGTGAATTAAACGTTACTCTTTTCGTTGCGTGTCGCAAGCATTGCGTCTTAACGAATATTCTACATAAACTTTGTTCTGGCTAAACGCAACAATGTATTTCACTGAAGGCCTCTCCAGACAGAAGTAAATTTCGTGCGAAGCTATGCGTAACTACATACCTACAAGGTCAACATTGCAGCAATCGTGTGGTTGGTGTTGCGTTAAGGACGAATATTGAAGTCTTTTTTACACCATACTACGTCGGCGTGCAGCCGCGATCAGCCAGTCTGGTTAGGGCTTCACGCTGACTTGCGATCAACAATGTACGTCGGACTGATAAGCTTCAAAACGGGTGAGAAGAAGGATATCTCCCGCTTTCCTCATGCTGGAATCCAACAATGGCTCGGGCGCTGCGCGTCCCTCGACATAGTTACATCCCATCACTCGGAAAGCGGGTGATATTAGCACTGCCGGCAGGCTGTGCTTATTAGAGTTCGTTTGCGCACGAGAATTTCAGAAAATTGGACAGGAGGAGGAGGCGGAGGCGGCGGCGGAGCGGCTAACAATGTCAAAATGTTACAATGCTGCAACGTGTAACAATAGGGCAACAATAGGCAAGGCGCACAATATCGGATTATACCTCACTCGAACAAGATACAACGATGGTTGGGTGCCGGGAAACTAACATTGTCGTTGTTTGAGTTAGCTAGCTCGTTGTGGAGAACCAAAATTAAATGGCCTTGATTTTTCCTTAAATCTTCAAGTTTTAAACCGTAGGGTGCGAAGTCTTAAATTTTAAGGCCGAGTCCTCAAAATTGGGCGGCCGACATGACTAAGTGACTTATTTACTTTTTCAATGCCGGCTTCGGCAAGCCAATTGAATTGTTTCCGCGATTTTTGCCACGCTACCGAAATAATCCAGAATCAACTACTCATCGAGATAACGCATGCTAAATCCAGAAATACGCTAATGTATTGTTATCAAATAATAATCATGGGACAAATCTTGGCGGAACCTAACCAGAAGTATCCATTTCTAATGTTCCGTTTTTTCAAAAACAAAAATCGGTGGATAGTGTACACATATAAAATGGAAGCGAAAAAATCCAACAAATTAACTGATCAAAAAACGGCTTCGCCGTTTAGAAAAAAAACATTAGAGCTCGTATCCCCATACTCACAGCCCTGAAGGTACACGAATAAAAACGGATTAGAGTTAGCTCGAACGCAACGAACTATAATTTGAACTCCACACCATACACAAAATAGAGGCCATAAACAGCAAAACGCTACAAAATTGAAAGATAAAAGTGCATACACAAAATGAACACAAATTATAGTTCAAATTATAGTTCGTTCCGTTCGAGTGAACTATAATTCGTTTTTATTCGTGTACCTTCAGGGCTGTGAGTATGGGGATACGAGCTCTAATGTTTTTTTTTTCTAAACGGCAAAGCCGTTTTTTGATCAGTTAATCCTATACATCTTCATGTTTGTAATTTATTTCTTTAACTTTTAAATTATAGTGTTCCTTGATTTAGACATGTGTTTTCTCACTTTTTAAGCACTTGACAACGGAATGAACTAAATCCTGCAACGATGTGCGGCTATTGTGTTTATTTGTGCAATTTTAGTGGGCTTTATTCTTTTTAAATCCTCTTATAGAGCAGCGTCATGTGACGTCATATTAGCTACAAGAGAGATAGCTGCAAGGGGCACTAGATTAAAATAGAGGGTTAAACAACGGCACTTCTAGTCAAGGCAGTGCTTTGAGAGCGGATTTCATAGGCTTAAAAAATCGTTGTTTTCTCCAAGCCCTTATGCTGCTAGGTTGGAATCGGAAAATAAAGATTCCACTTGCTTAAAAATGTCAGCAACTGCCAACAAATCAACAAAAATCGCGCGTTATAGGCCTAAGAAATCCGCTTTAACAGCATTGGCTTCAGTAAGACGCCCTTCTTTTCCCCCTCCAGTGACCCTTCCATGTATCCCAGTTACTGGCTCCAGCATAGAGTTCTATAGAGCTGTGACACGACGTAGTATTATTGTATATAATTCTGTGCTGGAACCTAAATTGGTTAGCTGCAAGGGGCACTGCATAGAGAAACAGAAGGACGTCATACTGAAGCCGAAGCTGTGAAGAGTGATTTCTTAAACCTAAAACGCGCGATTTTTGTTGTTGGAAAAAACAACAATGTTATTTTAACCCTAAGAAATACGCTCTTCCGTTGTTTATCCCTCCGTTTTTATGTAGTGTACCTTGTAGTTATGCCCTCCAAAACCCATACTGGTGCCAATATGGCGGCAAATGTCACTACTCTATTGCTTTCAGCTAAGAAACTCGTTAAAGTATCGGGTTGCAGGACTGGATTACAGGCAGAGCCCGGGCAGAACAGGATCATAGGAGTTGTAATTCCTGTCCGGTTAGTTCCGTCTTAATCCCGTTCTGTTTCGTTTCTTACTTCTCTCAGCTGGTAGGCTTTAAGATGTATTGATCATATTTTCCGTCCGCGCGCACGTGAACAGCGGTAATTAAGATGAACTACGTCTTGTCACGGAAAGGGGGATGCCAAACATAAAGACGTACGCGAGACTAAACGTGAATTGGGGCCCCGCCCCCCCAGGGATAGTGTGTTAGTGTTTGGAAAAGCGCGTGCATCCCACAACTGCTTCACGCCCGGACGCCATCCATTCACCTCAACGACTTTTTCCTTCTTGGGCACACTTTATTCTTTCGCATGTTCCTCCGTACTGCCATCTCTTGTTGGACGATTGAACACTTTTCTTTCCTTTTATTTTTTCTTTTTTTTTTTTTCTTCGCCTTCGTTTCCCGCCGCATGTGTCAGCAAAATTTGTTAATCGAATGTTGTTAGCCTGATGTTGCCAAACGACTGTTGTCAGATAAGGGAATGGAATTGGGTGTTCGTTCGTTGCTAGGGAAAATTCGTCGAAGAATCGGTAAGGAAGGACGTATAGTGACGAGGGGAGGGGGGGGGGTGAGGGGAAAGGATGTCAGCGTAAAACGAGGTGATCAAAAACCACTGAGATACAACACCACGATGCATATTAAAAAATCCAGCAGGGGCGTACTGGCCATACGGGAATACGGGGAGGTTTCCCGTGGGCCCTGTGCTCCGAGGGCCTGTCAGGAACCTATTGAAATTTTATCATGTTGATTGATGTCTTCGAAATGCCAAAAATTTCACTCCTAACTTTAGGTTGAAGGGGTAGAGTGATACTTGCACTCCTTCGGCAGTCCCCCCCCCCCCTCCCCCCGGGAGTGTGCCACTTGCCACGCTGTCAGTTATGGCTATTCCGGAAATGATTGTCAAGAAAATCGAAGCTCTGTAACGTAAGGTGGCGTTTCTAAACGAGAGGTACGTGAGAATTACTGTTTCTTAACTCGAGGCAACTGACCCTAACTCCTCCCACTATGACGTCACGGAGATGAGATATTGCTGAGCCAAGTGAGGCAGGCTTTTTCTCGCTCACTTCTTCCTGATCGCTTCCTGGTCCAAAAACATGGCTGCCAACACTGGGAATAGATGAGATGATCGTGTTTCTAAACAGTAGGAAATGAGATATGCAAAATGTCTACATTTAGAAACAAAACCGAACTAAGCAGAGATTAATAAGCATTACTAACAATTCTCTCCCTGAAAACAGGTGTGGTAGCTATTATTGCTAATTTTTTTTCTCTTGAGAGAGACGAGTGAGGCGAGGCATCGCCGTTTCTAAACTGATAAGTTTTGATGACGTTGTGGGGCTTGGCTAGGAGGAATCCGTCTCGCTCTTACTTTTAGTGTTTAGAAACACACCCTTTTTCTGATGGACAAAAACATTTATTTACATGGGCAACTTCTCACAAGAGTTAAATAATCTTGTTGCAGAGTAAACTCCTGTGCAGCGCAGAGCCCAGTAATTGAGAGAAAACTAATTAAGGTGCCAACAGGTAATAATTTTTCCATGGAAAAAAAAATTGTTTGCAGTCTCACCTACCGTTGGTGTCTTGACGACGGACTGCAGATCGTTAAGAAATATGTGTTATGGACATATGAGTAACTTATTCCTAAAACGGTTGCGAATCTGAGAAATTTTTGTGGCAACAGATACAAACCAATTTCAATGGCTTTTTGGATTAAATGTCGGACTGTCCGAGCGAGAATCGAACTTTGAGACCAGCGGCCAAAATTCTACCACTCCCATGGTTAAGCGGTAGAACTTTGCTCTCAAAGGTTGATACTTAAATTCTCGCGCAGTCATTCCGACACTTAAAGGGCAATTACATCCATTTTGACATGCATGTTTGACTTTTGGATCACTTACACAATAACTAAACACAAGAATTGCGGTAAAAATACGTTACTCATACGTCCGATATAACAATTTAATTACTGCATCACCAAAACACGACACGGAGATCGCCATTGTTTTGCTGGAACGCTCAGAAATTAATCCCGATAGATGTCACTTTTCGATTTCGACTCGCAGCCGATTGAGATAGACTGCATTGACTGTGAGGAGCTCAAGCGTCTGATGGCCTTAGCTGGACGGCAGTGTAGTGGCCAGCTAAGGCCGTCAGACGCTTAAGCTCCTCACAGTCAATACGGCTATCTCAATCGGCTGCGAGTCGAAATCGAAGAGATCCGTCTGTCGGCATTAATTTCTGCGCGTTCAAGCAAAACAATGGCGATCTCCGTGTCGTGTTTTGGTGATGCAGTAATTAGATTGTTATATCGGACGTACGTAACTATTCTTACCGCAGTTCTTGTGTTTAGTTATTGTGTAAGTGATCCAAAAGTCAAACATGCATGTCAAAATGGATGTAACTGCCCTTTAAGTCCAAAAAGCAACAGATATAGGTTTCCACCTGTATTTATTTAACACTAATCCAGATTTTCGTCCTGTTTATATTACATTTTTATGTCGCAAGCTAGCACAGAGCCATCGCCACATCCACTGTACTTTATCTCCATGGTAACTGTGTTTAGTATTTTCTACTGGGTTTTGGGGACCACAAACACTACGAGCATTTTTTGTATTGATATTCATTTTGATTTTTTTCTCTCCTTTATTCGTTCCTAACGATAAATTTTTCTTTGTGATTTTTTGTACAGAGTCATTTTTTTTTCTTTAATTTTGTTCCAAACGTCAGGATGTTTGGCAGGCTAGACACCTCCAACATATTTTCTATAATTCTACGTTCGATTAATTTGCAGCAGGACGACTGTTGA
Organism: Lithobius niger; assembly: GCA_023313725.1. Lineage (NCBI taxonomy): Eukaryota > Metazoa > Arthropoda > Chilopoda > Lithobiomorpha > Lithobiidae > Lithobius > Lithobius niger. The sequence goes on along the minus strand of JAHWFP010104164.1, from coordinate 16,622 downwards.
AGATTTCAACGTCGGAACAACGCGAACCGGATCCTTCTTTGTGTTGTATCTTTGGTGAATTTAAACCAGTTATCAAAGACACTGGCTGCCAAAATCTCTGAAAATATTGGATATCGTAATCTTACTGTACAGGATTTGAAAGCCCAGCCCACAGTCCTCATGACGGTCTGCACGTTGGAGAAGCTTCTACCAAAAAATGTGGAAATCATGTTTGATCTCGATTTACTCTCGCCTATCCCCGGAGTGGTTTCCTCACTCTAGGAAATTCCTGTACGCTCTGGTCAGAAATCCCTGGCGAATCCTTAGAAATGCCTAGCTTGGAAACCCTGAGTACAGGGAAATCATTTGAAATCCCTGAAAATCCTAAAAACTCTGGGAAATCCGACTACGGGCTCCTCCTTTCAAGTTTCGCCACTCCCACAAAATGCAAAGAAATGCTTTCAATAAATACACATGAAATCATTGGACATCCCCGAACTGAAATCTACAAATAGATCAAAGCATGCATGTACAAAATTTCACATGAATCGGACGACTGCTTTGCACCGCCCATCGCCACGAAAAAAAAAATAAGCAAAAGACGTGCTCGGTCAGTGAAGGCATAGAGAGGAGAGAGCCAAGTCCAGTTCGAGACAGGTCGAGGGAACCCACAGAGGAGAAAGACTGGTGGGATTTGGAAAGTCAGTCACCATCGTGCTGTCAAGGAGTTTTCTCCATTTTTCTTTAGTCACCCAACGCTCACTTTTTTTTACGTAAGGAATCATTATTTATCTCCGGAGAGGGGGGGGGGGGGAATCATGGATTTTTTTGGACCCTCTCGAGGAGGGGGGCATAAATATTTTAGACCCTTATCGGGATGGGATAGAAAAAAAAAGACACTGACCTATAGTGTCCGCGGCCTATCTTGAGTTCGATGCAGAAGGAACACAGATAATCGATTGTACGTTTTTAGTAGCAGAGTACCTTGCTGATATCCAAGATGGTTACAAAAACAATGGCTGCCGTCGATTAAAGCCGCCTCCTCCAGGAGGATGTAGCCGCTTATAAAATACTTGCAGGCCTCAAGATACGCCGCGCGCACAATAACTGTAGGGAAAAGTCACTTTTGCGCCTCAAAAATAACACTTTCCGCAAACAAAATTTCAAAAATACCCCGCAGCATCTGCCCCCCTTCAAATAAGTTGTAATAATAATTCACGTTATTTTTAGTGGCATCCAGTACATAGTTCTTTAAAACCACTGTCTAAATAGGTTTTTGTGCCATGAGGTAATTTTATTTTGCACGTCTTGATGGTGTGAAGGACATGGTAGTGAAGTGAATTCCGTGACACTCAAAATAAGTCCTCAAAATAAGGTCGTAGCATACAAATGTAGGATAAAAGTGGGGCCTCCCTTTCTCTCTCACGGGGAGGCCCACCCCCTTCCAATCCGACCCTGTACTCAACTACGCTAACTTGTCTATTTCCTCACACTCTCTATCTTTCCCATCTCGCTTATGGAACTTTTGTATTGACTGACGGCAAGAGGGAGAAAAAAAATCGTTACTTGAAACGTAAAAAAAAAATAGGGGAGAGGAAGTGAGGATTTATTTATCTCCCGAGATGCGAAATAAATTGAATCCGGCTACATAAAAGCTTAAAGCCATCATATTTAAAATGCCCTATCGTCTTCCGTAAATTTATTATAGATACGAGGGGGCCAAATAATTTATCCCTTGGTTGTCACTGAGATCCCTATTGGGATAGAGTGATTTTTTTTCTCCCTCTCCTGCACTCGCCGCCCCTCAAAGCAACAATCCTGCTCCCACACCGACTTCACCGAAGACCAATTTCTACCAACGTAAGGATGGAAGGAATTTCCAACATCTGTACAAATTCTGCACTACTAGCGATTAAAGTCTTCCAGAAAGAAAGGTAGAGGTGACGATAAGACCGTGTGACCTATTGTACGTCCACAGTCCTAAAAAAGTTGTGATATCCACCCAAAACCAAATCTGGTGTAAGAGAAGCCCGCAAGTTTCCAAAAAGGGTCGGCCTTTGAAAGTAGTGATATCATTCAACCAGGGAAATGCCGCCAAGGTTAATCCCATTAGCCAAGTTAATCGCAGCAAATAATAATCTGGACGTTAAATGAAAACTTAAAGAATGCTACCGCAAGTAGCAATGTTCCAGTTTTCATTTAACGTTCGAACCATTAGTCGGGTGCGATTCACTTGGCTAATAGGATTAACCTTGGCGGCCTTTCCCTGGTTGAATGATATCACTACTTTCAAACGCCGACCCTTTTGGGGAAACTTGGCGGGTTCTCTTATACCAGTTTTGATTTTGGGTGGATTAAAGTAACGGTAGTTCAAACAAAAAGTACATACGTCACATCATGGCAAAAAAAAAAGGTAAATTGAAAATAAACAATCTGCGAAAGTTGCACACTAGAAATAACGTATAGTACAGCAAGCTTGGCTTACTGGAATACGTTATTTCTAGTGTGTGATTTTCGCTGGTGGTTTATCTCCAATACACCTTTATGTTGTTTTCAGCTATTTGTGTGTGTCTGTATTATCAAGAATATAAAGGGCTGGGGAGGAGAATTTGTGACTGAGACCTCATACTGCAACGTCTTAAATTCATTCCTATTAGTTCCGTCTAAGTTTACAGAGGGCGCCATGAGTTTTATGAGGGAATTTCTACTCAGTTTTCAGCCTAAAATTAAACTAAACTAAACGAAACTAGCTTCTATTTAATTATTATTTAGTTTAGATTAGTTGTAATTGAGTTTACTTTAGATTTGGGCTGAAAAATTAGCAAAAATTACCAGATGGAACGCGTGGCACCCTTTGAAAACTCGGATGGAACTAATAGGAATGAATGATAAGGCACAAGATAAAGACATGTAAGGCATGACGTCACATCAGCTTCGGTATGCTGGAGGTTCTTTTGCATGTATTAGTGCGACGGTGATGGCTTACATCTCCTTTTCTTGAATATTTTCCTTTAGAGCATTAAGTTATTTTTAAGGTTTGCATCCATATTTCATAAACTTAAGAGTTTTGTTTTTTAATACTGATTAAAATAGCGCTCAAAAAGCCCTGGTCCTTATTAATGCCTGCATTTTAAGCTCTGAATATTTAAAATCGGTTAATCGGTTCGCTCTCTATAAGTAGGAACAGAAGTTCCAACAACAACAACAACAACAGTGTTGTAGTCACATTAAAATAGCGTTCAAAACACCTCGGGGGGGGGGGAGGGGAAAGATTAAAGGAGGATGTTAAAATACCAACCAACCTCGCTAAATCGTGCGTATTTTGCAAACTGAAAATTGAGCTGGCGGTTGTATTCTTTAGTCCTTTATTGATTTGAATTTTTTTTTAGTTCATGAACAAAGGTCCATTAAATTAGTTCAAATAAAATTTTGGTCAAGGTTTACCCTCTCAAGTTTCGTCGCTAGAAACCAGTGTTTGCATTAAGCCATTAATCGGTTTTCTTATTAGTGGTAAAACACGAGCTGTAGCTTTGAGTACGTGTTAAAAGGACATTCCTCCAACGCCATTTTTCTCGATCCACCACGTCAAGTATGGCCCCCAAAGGTCTATTTCCTTACCGTTAGTCAATCCCTTGGTAAAAATCCGTTTTAAAATGTGGCGTCTAGAAGATTTTCTGTTGAATAATTGTTAACTATATTTACTGCGGGACGCACGTATATTATGCTTTGCGCGCTTACAATAACCATGACGTTTCATCTCTGTGTGTGCATATACTAATTTGCTACTAATAATTACCATGAGATCAAAAATCTAAAAGACTAATGCGGTAAAAGTTACTATTAATTATTCCAATAGATCGCCGAAGCAAAATTATAAGACACTGGCCTAGAAAATTATAATTTCTGATGTTTAAATACGAGAATCATTCCGGTTTGTGACTACACAATTAATGCGTTCTTGCTGGTTCGTCTATTAGACACAATGCCAACTGAGACAGTAGCTACATTCTTCGCTGCGAGGAACGATGCTACTATCTCAATTGGCCTTGGCGGTAGTATTTGTGCGGATGGCGATCAGCGCGTAGCTGTTATAAGGCGGGCGGAGTGTTATAAGGCAGGCCGGGTGTACAGTCACGGACAATGAAATATGGACAGTGAAAAATGTCGGCTTCACTGCTGGGCAGTCTTATCCATTAGTTTTGGCAGGAAGTCGTGCATTCAATAACTTCATTAACCAACGAATATTTCAGTGTATGTTTGCCTACTAAACTGCGTCAAAAATGAACCTAGTTTTGGATCAGTCTTCGTATTTAAGATGTTTATGGAAACACCTGAGTTTATTTTATTTTATCTTTATTTTTTTTTTCTATTTTAAAATGCTTGTAAAACACTGAAAAGTCTTCCTCTCGTTTTAACGCTCTGACAACTTTCTGTTTATTCAATAAATCATTGCACAGGTTGAAGAAACTTTTCTTGAAAACTTGTCATGGACAGGTATCGCCTGAAAAATTTTGATTGAGAAAGTGTTGGGGGGGGGGGGGGCGGCGGAAGGTCGTGGGGGGGAGGGGCAATGGGCGTAGGGAATTGGGAAAAACTGAAATATTTGTTTCCTTGATCATGTTTAATGCTGGAAAATTGTTGGGCGACAACTTGTGTTCCGAAGGAGCTTGGGAATGATTTATTCATCACCATTAAGGTTTAAAGTGCAGTCTTGCGGGGAAAGGGGGGGGGGGGGGGGGTCTGTCCGAGTCAGTTGTTGCCCCCCCCCGGCGGGCCTTGTTGTTTACTGGAGGTAGGCAGAAATAAAGTTTAAAGTAATAATAATAATAGTTTCCTGTTCATCTATAGGAACCAGGGTGGATGGGAAGGGCAACATTCATTGCCACTCATACCCAACCACATTTTAAACAAAGTTGTGGAACAACTGATCATTGACACATTAAAAGAGTAACAACAAGGCCAGATGAAAAAAAAAACCAAAACGATTAAAATGGACGGGATAAAAAGGGTTGCAGATTAAAATCAGTCAGTTTACGCTTGAAAGTCTGTACCGAGCTAGCCGAGACAATGTCTTCCGTCAGTGCATTCCAAACAGGTGCAACCCGGACCGAGAAAAAAAACTTCCTACAATCAAGACGGAATGGTGGTAGCTTCAGTTTAAAAGAGTGGCCACGGGTTTTTGTGTGTCCAATCAATTCAAAAAAAGGTAAACAAGCCTCTGGCACATCCTTCAAAATGAGGTACACCAGGGCGAGATCAGCCCTTAAACGGCGCACCTCAAGAGTTTCCAGCCCCAACATCCGAAGCCGTTCACAATATGGTTTATTATGTAGTCCTGGGATAGACTTAGTGTAGCGGCGCTGAACTGATTCCACTCGGTCAATATCCGAAAGCTGGTTTGGTGACCATACCTGGCTTGCGTATTCAACAAGTGGTGGCACGTAGACCTTGAATGCCCAGGCCGTAATCGAGTGATCTCCAGAGGAGAAGCAGCGACGCACAATCGCTGCACGACGGTGGGCCTGGGCACTAATTTTATCACAGTGGATAGAAGGCTTTAATGAAGAATGGAACCAGATTCCTAAATCTTTGACAAGTTCAACATTTGACAAGTTTGATATATTCAAGTTAATATCTTGCTAGAAAAGATGTGAGGTGACAGCTTGTCTACCGAAGGTAGGGAATGGCTAAAGTTAAAGTAAAATCTTGCTTACAGTAATGTTTAAAGTAAATAAATCTGGGGGAAATGTTGGGGCTACCGAAAGTCGATGGGGGTGGGGGCAAAGTTTATAAGTAAAACGTTTGAAATCTATCTCCCGGGGTCGTCTGGGGGGCGGGGGGTAAATAGAGTTTAAAGTAAAATCTCACTTAAAGGTACATTTAAACCCATAACTTCTCTACGCCGAAGGTTGGGTACTTATATACAGGAGTTCCGACGGCTGAGTTCTCAGTACGCCGGTTATCAGCGCCTGTTTACTGATGGGTCGAAGTCAGACGTTGGCGTGGCGTGTGCTTGTGTGTGTAAGGGAGTAACGGTTGCCCATCGCCTTCCATCAGGCTATTCTGTGTTCTCTGCAGAGCTTTTGGCTCTTGGTTTGGCGGTGGAATGGATCCTTGACCTTCAGGGCACGCATTTCATTGTCTTTAGTGATTCCATGAGAGCCCTGGAGTCCTTGGCGAAATACAATCCTCGGAACCCCTTGACACAACGTGTCCAAGCTTTGCTTTCCCGCTTGCCTGGCCAGCGGAAAACCGTGCTTTTCTGCTGGATCCCGGGCCATGTTGGGATTGCAGGGATTTGAACAAGCTGATTCTGCTGCGAAAGGGGCCCTTTCTGGCCCTCCCGGTAGGGATCTCAGCCTTGTTCCCTCAGATGCCTTTCCAACTCTGCGTCTGAGGTTACACGCTTTTTGGAAATAAATTACGGGCCATTAAAGGCACTGTCGAGGAGTGGGACTCGGCGTGTCGCCGCAGTCGCCGTGAGGAGGTTGTGTTGGCCCGTTTGCGAATTGGTCACACCCGACTTACTCACTGTTTCGTTTTGCGGGGGGTTGACCCTCCTGAATGTTATTGGTGTCGACGGCCACTTACGGTCCGGCACTTACTTGTTGATTGTCGCCATCTTGATGGTGTTCGTCGTCGTTTCCATCTTCCGCATGACATTGCGCGTCAGTTGGGCGATAAGTCTGTCCTCCTGTCCGGTGTTTTTCAATTTTTGCAGGAGGTACAGCTGTATGACAAGATTTAGATTAGGGGTTTGAATAACATCTCTGTAATGTGTGGTGCAGTGGCAACCCGGACCGCTGCACTGTGACTGAGGTTGGCGCTAATGACCAAGTTGTCGACGCGCCATTAAGCCTCAATCCCCCCCCCCACGAAGGTTGGGGTGGGGGGGGGGCGTAAGACCTAAAGTAAAATCCTGCGTTAATGTTTACAGTAAAATCTCAAAGGAAAAAATGTTGGTCGACAACCATGTCAACCTGAGGTAGCGGGGGAGTGAAGTGTAAATTAAATTTGTCTTAAAGTATAATGTTAAAAGTAATGGTTAAAATAATGTTGTAACCGGAGGTGTTAAAAGTGATTTATTCATCACCATACTTGTTTAAAAACAAATCTTGATGGCAAGTATGTTGTTGACATGGCAGGTTTGGTTGGTTTGACACTGACAGACGTCCGTTCACGGAATCAAAAAAAAACATCCTTCACTAATAATTCCTGGAACCCGCACTTTTGCTAGACTTTTTGTCATAGCAGTTGGCTGCGATTTCAAACGTCTCCTTATTCTGTTAATGTCGTTACATCTGCATGCTACAGTTACTTTTCGTAAACGAAACAAGTAATCTTGGAATGGGCAGGGGCGGACTTAGCATTATGCAGATGCCTATATTTTTTACGAGATTAAAATTTTTTTTTATACCGTAATCGCCTATTAACAAACCTGGGAAAACTACAACTCACCCTCTTTAAAAATGCTTTACAGTTAAAAATCGTGGAATAACCTAGTCACAGCCCGCTTCCCACACCTCCGGCTGCTCTAAAAATTCACGATTTCTTTCCTGAAAGCATTTCAGATCGTAATTTTTCTCCTAGAATTGACTAAAAGCTACACACATTCAGTCAATGGTTGTAACGGTCGGGGACGCTAGTTTTTTTTTTTAACGTTAGGGCACAAGACACATTTTAATATAAAAGTTTGGTAGAGTATCTCCCCTCTCCTTTACAGAATTCTGGATCCCCCCTAGGACTGGGCCGACCAGAGCAAATGGTAGGCGATGCGCGACTTTGCATTGGAAAAGCCCACTCTATTGCATTTCACCACATTTTTTTCCTTATTTGGCTACGAAATACATCGACATTGGCAAGTTCACGTATTTGTTGAGCATCCAGGAATGATTGACCCTTCATTTCGGTATTGCTACCTCTTAAATCACGACCGTGAAATAAAGACTTTGGAAATGTCGGCTTCACCGCTGTGCAGCTTGATAGATTAGTTTCTACAGGTGGTGGTGCATTGCCTTCCAACCATGACGTCACATGCAGAAGAAAGCCAACTAATTCAATTGAATGGAGTGGTACGACTAATCGATCATTTGCTTGTTGCTGCCCCTGAAAAAGTGTCCATATTTCACATATTACACCTTTAATGCCGTGTGTATAGGCCTAACTTCAACTCAAACCACACGAAATGGTTGGTTAACTGTAACAAATCCTTCAGTAGTCTTACCAAATCGTTTAGTGCCTGGCTAGGAGTGTGTTCTAGGTGTGTCCGACAGACACAGGCAGAATACAGGCGTTACAGGTCTGGGATGACAGTAATAGACGAACTGTGACAAAATGCGGAGTCATCTAACCCTTATTTAAAGATATTCAGGTTTTTTGGCGCATGAAATATTAAAGTGTGTGTGGCGTATCTTGAGTTCGCCGCAGAACGAACGCAGATAATCGATTGTACGTTTTTGGCAGCAGAGTGCCTTGTTGATATCCAAGATGGTTACTTAAACAATGGCAGCCGTCGATTAAAGCAGCCCCCTCCAGGAAGACGTAGTCGCTCGTAAAATACTTCCAGGGCTCACGATACGCCGCGCACACAATAGTCAGTTAAACCATGCGCAATGGCCAATGACGAACGAGAACAACGGCTGTTTGGCCGTCTGATTGGACTACCCCAGTCACGTTATATTCACGTCACAACAAACAGCCGTGGTATGTGGTATAGTACGTCAAGACTAATAAGTAACCTCGTCGAGCTAAAGGGGGGGGGGGGGCGGCGCCAACGTCGCGAGCGAATCGAACGATGTGGCTAGTCATTATTATTAACTTCACACAATATATGAAATGACTGGTCTACCAAGTCTCTCCTAAAACAAAACATGCTAAGGATTCCCTCTCATGTTTTCGTCGTGTGACCTCTTAGCTGGCTTTGCGGCCGCGCCACGTCACGCCCTTCAATACTTGATGGTTTGCACCATTTGATTTTCAAAAGCAGTTGGCGGAATCTGGAGTTTAGATGGCAAAATGGGGTTCTCTTTTCGTCTAACTAAGGCTTCCTAATGTATGTTATAAGGCTTGGCATTAGAAATTCTACGCGTCGTCCACTTAACCTCCGATTCTGCCACCAGTCGCGCTGCGAACATGCCAAAAAGAACTGCATGCTCTAGCATGCGGACTGAACCGTGAAAGGTATACGCGTGATACGTGGATTTTCAACTTAAAACTCTCCAGTGACACTAAATTATTAAATTTGAACAACAATGGCTTCATGCTACGTACCTCATTGTCCAATCGACGTTAAAACAAAGACCCCGGAGGTTTAATTTCATGAATTTCAACCGTCCAGAAGAAGAACCAAGGTACGTTGTGCATTGTACTGTGTACTGCGCTACGTTATTTTCTATTCTCATTAAAACTGTATTTAAAGATCCTTTGACGTATAGCAATAAATCGTCCAAAGACTTCACGGATAGTCACCGTTACCCTATAATAATGTTCGTTTAGTATGCTGCAACACCAGGAAATCGAATACTGCGGAGATTACCGCGTTCTTGTGCGTCCCTCAAACACTTAATCAATGCTATGATGTGGCGTAGTTCATACTTCTTTGGTCGTGCTTTCAGCGCCCCTCGCGGCGGTTTTTGATGGACTTAGACGACGCGGCTCGCATGCTATACATGAAACCGAGCGTTAAGCCTTACACGTATAAGGAAGCTGGGATCCAACCCAGTACCCATAACCCAGTACCCATCGGTTTGGTCCTGATTGTACCTTGATTTTTTGATGTCCTAATTTCGTTTACAAAGAAAAACAATATGTGTTGGAGTTAGAAGAAAAACCAAATAAACACCAGATTGTAGGGTCGCGGGTGTAGGCGTTTGGTGGCAAATGTGCCGGATTGGATCGATGGCTGTGGGATTGTTATTGGGACAGATTCTTAGGCCCTGATGTTTACAGGCACAGGTTTCATTTGGTATGTTTGCCCGTTATTTAACCAGAAAAACTGACTAATAGTCTAATGGAATGAGATGAAATATACAGCATCAGGGGCACGGAGCGTGGAAGGATTGGAGGAGAGAATACCAGTTAAGCAGCCGAAAGAGTGTTACTTACATAGCGTGATGTTTGGTTCGGAATGGAATAACAACATGGGGGGGGGGGGGGGGCCCGCACCAATTTGATTCGATTTTATTTTATTTGATTTATTGAGTGTTACTTGAGCCGCCGTGCCATACACTCACGTTTACGCTACCAACTAACCTTAAAGTGTCCGCGGCCTATCTTGAGTTCACTGCAACACGAACACAGATAATCGATTGTACGTTTTTGGTAGCAGAGTGCCTTGTTGATATCCAAGATGGTTAAAAAAAACAATGGCGGCCGTCGATTAAAGTCGCCCCCTCCAGGAAGACGTAGCCGATCATAAATACTTGCAGGACTCAAGATACGCCGCGCACACAATAGCTTACGCTTACTTAACCCTGCACTAGACGGTACACCCAACACACCACTGGTTACCACGAAGCAGCACCATAGGCCAGCACACCACACTAACCACCACCACCACCACTGACGAGGATCGCCTGCGTGCGCACCCTGAACACTGATCTCGACACTCTCTAGCGAACTGCACCTCACTATCACTCCCCTCAGGGACCACTTGCAGTTACTGCAGGCTCCACACTTCACATGTCACGTACTCTGGAACTAATCTGAAGCACCGGTGCACGGCACAGGACACACACTGGCACACATACACTGCAACATCCCCACACCGCACAATTGCAAAGCACACTTCCACAAGCGGCGGTAATGCGGCAGTTTTACAGCGCGCATTACAATAGCGCAGAATTATTGTTATGTAATGTTGCATTATTGGATCGAGATCATGTATAAGTTAACCAGGAGTGGTTAACGCTCGTTAAACCCTTTGAAACCCTTTGATGTATAAGTTCATGCTGTTGCGTAATTCACAAATGCTCCCGGAGGAGGCAGATCGAGTTAAGTATTCTGTCTTCAAGGCCAACTGAGATATGGCGGAGTTACAATCCGCACCGAGACAATCGTCCACTTACGTGGGAATTCGGGGTCATAATGCTGGCAAAACAGGATTGATCCCTGAAAAAATATGGCGATGTAAACTCTGCATTAAATTATAACACTGGTACAGTCAAATAAACACATGTGCAAACTTATGTACCCATTTGGATTTTCGTCTCTTAACTGGTCTACTGCATCAATGCACTGTCGCTGAGGTTGTCGCTAATGACCACGCTGTCTGCGCGCCATAAGCTTCCAAGCGCCCCCCCCCCCCCCTCTTAACTGGTATATTTCTTAGGTCGGTCTCACCGTCCCCCAACAAATTCATGTTGTTCGTTCAAAAAAAAAAAACTCTTATGAAAATGTCGTACTAAATTCCACTTTCTTTCAACGCAAGACTGCCAAACAAAACTCAAAAGATTTCATGTGGTGGCCCTTGTTTACATCGTGGAACAGTATTTAGGTTTCCTGGAAAGGTTAAGCGATAAGACTAATGTCCACGTCAACGCCGAAGTTATTATACACTCGTGACTGGACCATTAATCTCAGAACCCTAGTTTAGTTCAAAAAACGAATGAACCACAGCCAACAGCATTTATCAATGACAACATTAAAAAAAATAGGAGCTATGCCGTTACATATAAAACTATCAATATTGCAGATAAGACCAGACAGTTACCCTTGGTGCCTCGGGGCAAACGTGCGTGCACAACTTGACCACTCTTTGGCGTTTATCGCCTCCATCCAGGCAGTTTCCAGTTTTGCAGAGGATTATCGACCAAAAAGAATGATCCACCACACAAACAGATCTTCACCCAACGAGGCAACCGCATGAAATTCAACGAATGTGCCAGAGCATCAGTCACAGTGTAACTCTGTGTTGTTCTCTCTTTTTTTGCTTTTTGCTACGCGTTCATCGTTGCTGAACGTCGGAAACGGCCGCAGTTTTGTCGCTTGCTGGACAGCCCTCAGCAAAGACAGGTAAATAACAAATAATATTCAGTAGGGTGCACAGGAGGGGGGAGGAGGCAGGGGGCATTGCACTTGCCCTTTTCGTTAAGTACTCTTTTTGTTTAAAAAAAATGTGCCTTTTTGTGCCGACATTTGCTGGTGCGGCAGTGCCAGAGAAAGAGCCTAAAGGCCCAATTAGGCCTAACAATGCCAAAAAGGGTAAAAATGGTAAAGTCGCTCGGTGGACAGCCCTCAGCAAAGACAGGTAAATAACAATAATATACAGTGGGGTGCACAGGAAGGGGGAGGGGGAAGGGGGGGGGGGCAGTTCCCCTGCCTTTTTCGTAAAATGATCTTTTTACCAAAAAAAATGTGCCTTTATGTGCCGACATTTGCTGGTGCGGCGGTGCCAGAGAAAGAGCCTAAAGGCCCAATGAAGGCCCAAACCTGCCAGAAAGGGAAAAAATGGTAAAGTAGCTCGGTGGACAGCCCTCAACGAAGACGGGTAAATAACAATAATATACAGTGGGGTGCACAGGAAGGGTGCGGGGCGGGGCATTGCCCCTGCCCTTTTCGTAAAATACTCTTTTTGTTTAAAAAATGTGCCTTTTTGTGCCGACATTTGCTGGTGCGGCAGTGCCAGAGAAAGAGCCTAAAGGCCCAATTAGGCCTAACAATGCCAAAAAGGGTAAAAATGGTAAAGTCGCTCGGTGGACAGCCCTCAGCAAAGACAGGTAAATAACAATAATATTCAGTGGGGTGCACAGGAGGGGGAGGAGGGCAGGGGGGGCATTGCTCTTTTAAAAAAAAAATGTGCCTTTTGTGCCGACATTTGCTGGTGCGGCGGTGCCAGAGTCTAAAGGCCCAATCTTCCAAGCGCATTCCATTTAAAATTGCATGTAACAAGTTCAAGGTCAACTGCGATCGACGTTTTGTGACTACCTTCACAGATTTTATTAATGATTGCTGATCGGCACTGATGGCCTGTGATGAGCGTTGCATGTAATGCAGGGCACCACACTTCGTGGTGCACCTTGCCATTACGTGAGCTGCGCGCATGTGATCAACTGCCGCCCAAATACGGGAACTGGCCAAGCATCAGCACGTTTGCAGTAAACGGGCCTAACTGCCCAACCGGATTATGCAGCACGCTTGTCACGTTACGTAAAGCCTGAGGCTGGGTATATTGTTCTCGACCCGTATAAATACGGGTCAGAAACGACAGATCCCGAGTTGGTGTTAGGAAATGCAACTGAAAGGTCGGTCCTCTAATACTGCTCTTCGGGCCAGTCTGTGATTAACAACCTGAACTGATGCTTAATATATGATTCTCTGGGTACAGTCACCTAGCTAGACCGTAAGAAATGAATTGGAATTGAGTTCCGAACTTGAAACTTCTCGGAACCCCCTGAGAACTTACATATTTTTTGGTACAATTAGTATTTTGGTAATTACTAGTTCCAACATTCTCGTCCCGAAAGTGCTGCAATGTAATGATCCTTGCAGTGATACAAGAGTGGACAATCCCGACGAAGCGAAACTTGCAGAATAACACAGTCTTGGTCTCACGTACTCTTTGGTAGTGTTAAAAGAAGCATCCGGGTACCGTATTTCTCCTTTTTAATCCCGCTGCTTTTAATAATTCAGTAATACTGGCATCGCCCAGGGCACTAATAATTCCTACTTTCCTTTAAAGTCGAGAAATGAACCGTAAATAATGCCTTGCAAATAACAGAAAACGTAAGAGAAAAATGCCTTCCAAGCCTTGCAAATAGGCTTAGACTCCAAGCATGGAACAAAGCTCCGCGAACGTCTTACAGTGCAAAGTCCTGTATATTTTTCCAGTCCAATAAATAGCTTACCTGACTCACTCGTTCGCTTCGAAACTGTGTCGCCTTGCTAATCAGTGACGTTAGACGCGAGGCTTTTCCTTTTCGCCTAAGGTATTTGTTGTTAATTAATTCAGAAGACGAAGCAGGTCCTTACGGCTCTGCCCCTCACCGGTCTAATTACAGCATCTTAACGCACAGTGGGAGAGGGAGAGGGGGAGGAGGAGGGGAGGGGTGAAGGTGGAAAAAATCACACAATTTCTCTTTTACGATAACGAGTTTTTCCTCATTTTTTTTTTCACGTTTCTACACCAAGTGACTCATTCGATTTTATAATTTTTTTTCTCAATCCGGAACCCCATGCCCTATCCCTAAACCCTTTAGTGTACCTTGTTAGGGTTTGCTATTATCGATTTGGTTGTGGCGCACAACCTAATTCTAATTGGTCGTCAAACCCCCGGAAACTTCTTCCAAGTTGAGAAGCACTCTATATACCTGTTCGTTGACTTCACCGCCTGCTAGAAGATGAGGACTTGGTCCAGTTTATGAAGACACAAGCAGCGATCAGACAGGAAGGATATGGGGGAAAGGGCGTGTCAATGCAAGTTACTTGAATCCATTCTCAACATATTCCCACCTTGATTTTATGCCAACATATACAAGGAGATAAGTTTTACAGAGCAAGACACCTAACCGATGAAGCAGAGAGGTACAGAGCAAGAGATCGTAACCAATGAAATTAAAGTGCAAGGAACCAAATGCTGCCACGATCGTGCTAATAACAAATGACTAAACAATGAAACTGAAATTATACAGAGCAAGAGACGGGATCATCAAATCTAACAAGCTGCAGTGCAGAAGCCTACCCGAGCTGAGGTCGTTCGGAGTAGGAGACCGAACCGATGGCGCTAAAGCAATGTCTAGAAAAAGAGCCCTATACCAAAGAAGGTACAGAGCCACACAGTAAGCGATCGAACAAGTAAAGCTAAAGAGCAACAGTACAGGAGACTGGACTGATGACTCTGAAGAGCCACGTATAGGTGACTGAATCGATGACGCTAAATAGTCCCACATCGTTACGGAAGGGTTACCAACGCAAATAGCGCTCACTACACAGCTTAACAAGGACTGCAGAACTGAAGACAACATGGCGCTGTAATCGTAGCTTCAGCCAGCCCACATTGGCGTTCTAGGATGCAGGCAAATAACCATTGTGCTGTCGCAAACTGCCAAAACAATTCATGGCATTTTTACAAACAGCATATGGCAAATGTTAGCTAAAACAATGCGCCTTTATGAAATTCACTCTCCCTCGCTCTCCTTAGCATTGTTTGCTGGCAATTTTTAAGCCTCGACGTGATCACAACATACGGTGGCTTATTAGGACACGCAACAACTTTTTCTCTGCACACACTAAACTTTTATTGGTAATTATATAGAACAACGCCTTTTCAAGCTTTCGACATAATTCAACTACCTGTTGATTCCTTTCGTCGTTGCGGTTCAGAAAATCATAACGAAAACTTGCGCAAACGCCTTTTTCTTTTATAAAAGAAGTGTTAAAACACGTTAAAACGTTATTGACAACCGTGGTTAGGCCGCCATAAAGCGCGACGATGGGAGCGTAACAAGAAAACCTGATTTCGACCAGAACATTAGTAAACGGAAATTATCTTGTTCATTTGCGTCGGCATGGTTGAAGCGGTGATTTGTGATGAACGCGAACTGTCGTTCTATTTCTACATCAATATTTCTTTAGTGTGAAACATTGTCCGCAGGGGTGCTCTTCGCGCGCACTATTATATATATCGAGAATTTGTGTAATCAGAAATAGTATGACGCAAGCATTTGTGAAACAACGAAGTGTCATAATTTGTTCCTTGTTTCACAAATGCTTGCATCATACTATTTCTGATTAGACAAATTCTCGATATATGTAATAGTGCGCGCGAAGCGCGCCCCTGCGGACAGCATTTCACACTGGAAAAAAATTGTCCCGGGAAGGATATAATTTCCGTTTACTAATGTTCTGGTCGAAATCAGGTTTTCTTGTTGCGCTCCCATCGTCGCCCGTTAAGGCGGCCTAACCACGGTTGTCAATAGTGTTTTAACGTGTTTTAAAACTTATAAAAGAAAAAGGCGTTTGCGCAAGTTTTCGTTATGATTTTCTGAACCACAACGACGAAAGGAATCGAAAGGTAGTTGAATTATGTCGATAGCTTGAAAAGGCGCTGTTCTATATAATAACCCTTTTATTAAAACGGAACAAGATGGCCACTGGCACGGGTACAGTGTACCATATATCGTCCGGGCATTCTTGGATCCGCAGTTGGAGTGCAGAAGTTTCGGTTTCATGAAAGCTTTGTGTGTGTATAAAAAAGTTGGTGTTTGTCCCAATGAGCCACCGTAGTAACAACACGCACTTCTTCCCATTTGCCTTCCAAGTTTGGGCCCTCATGGTATAACAGTTGCTGAGTGTGTCTCTATGAACCTCTCTAAACCCACTCCACCGTATCAATGTTCTTCAGCTTTCTCCACATTTGATCCCCAGCATGTTGTATTTTCACATTCAGCTCTCATAGGGCGACGACGACTTCATTCATATATGACCCTCTCCCATAATATCCTCTCCAATTTCCCTTGTCCAACTATCTGTAAGCTCTCGACCCTTATAATTTTCGAAATCTCTAGAAACAGGGATATCGATCGCCTTTGGGAAGCCCTCGTAATGCAATCAACACTGCAGGACAGCAACGCTGGAAGTGTGTGTGTGTGTTTGTGTTAACGTCGTTAGCTCCCTCTCTCTCCCCTACTTACGACCCCCTCCCCCCC
>JAHWFP010104163.1:12036-26247 GCA_023313725.1 Lithobius niger | reverse complement strand
CTGGCAGTCTCTCTTTAGGCTTTCGAAGTCACTGCTGCTGGCAGTCTTTCTTTGGGCATTGGAAGTTCGCACAGACAACCCTTGGTGCGGACTATAGACTAACCACAAGGCATGCCGACGCCGGGAACGCAACAATCAAGCTGCTTGTGAGCCACGTCCAGTTTACAAATCGCGTATGGATTATAGGTGTGTACCAAGTATCAAAAAGTATTGTAGCAATTACCAAAAGCATTCCATTAAAAGTGGTTTCCCCCCCCCCCTCCTGCAAGGATCACACCTTAAAGTCCACTCGAATATTTGCATGGTACACATCTAACCAGCTTTTTTTTCAAGAAACCGTTTTGTTTGAACAATGCAGTAACCAATTGTCCTATAATAGGAAATGAATGCCAATTATAGTATAACGACGATTAAAATTCCAAGAAATCAAAGGCCAAGATGGCAGGATGGCAACGAAAGCAACCGAACTACGCATCTCAAACAGTAACTTAAAAGCTTAAGTTACTCATTTTTTTTTAAAACCGACCTAAGTTTTGTGGATTTGAAGTAGGATATAACAGTCTAAATTTCTCTGAACCAGAGAAAACCTTCAGTTACTACATTGAAGAAAATGGTAAATTAAATGGTAAATTAAACAGTACTTCCGACTTGTCACATTTTTTCCCCCGAAATCATTACTTGTACTGAGCCAAGAAGAGTACAGAGCTTGGTGTTCGTTGAATGGGGAGATGTGATAAATAATTCCTTGGTGGTATTGCACCTTCATGAAATTATAATTGAGGAGGGGAAAGAAACCATTCTCGCTTTGGCGGAACGCGGTGGAAAGATACACGCCATTACACGTGTAAACAGACTATTTCTAATTGTGGAATTCTCTATGAAACCTACTGCAAGTCAAGACGTAAATTTTGAATTGAACCTCACCGAATTTATTCTCTTTTTCGAGTTTCAAGGATCTGAGTCGAAGCCTGTCTGTCAACAGAATAACATTGGAATGAACACTAATATGACCTTAGAGAAGTTAAGATGGTCTCTGAAAATATACTTTCTCGTTTTGTGACATTTGTTTTGACTTGCTTCCTTTGATCGTGGTATCCAGGGAAGCTAGAATACTTGGTAGACGGTAGTGGGGCAGCCATTTTAGCGGGAGCGAACCTAAAAATTATATTTTGTACCTCCCCCCCCAGAAAAAAAATTCAAAATGACAGTCTTGCATTTCTCTTTGTCACACTGAACGTTTTTTACTGTTTCCTACCCCATTTCGTTTGTAATATTTTTAAATCCAGCTGAAAAAAATTATTTTACAACTCTCTCATAGGGACCTCAAGTCCTTCCTGTCGCTGTGAAAGAAACTAACGCGGTTTTCTTAATAAGAACCAGAAGCTTCTTCGTTTATACGTTTGATTTTGATATGATATGTGATCAAAATATCAGATCAAAATACGGATCACATATCATCCCCCCCCCCCCCCCAGCCTTGTCCGTGGTGGTTTCGGAGAACGTGATTCCATAGACGAACCCAATGCCTAAAGAGAACATGAAGAGTCACCTTCTGTTTCACACACGTCAATACACAAAATAATCGTGTGCACAAAATATAATTCGGACAACTTATCAATCAAACTTACTTTATTCGTGAGAATTCACAGAATTCTTTACAATCATACAGTGGACAGTTCACACGAGTTTCATTCATGTCAGTGAAAAGTAAATGAATGGGTGATGACAGGAAGTAGGTTAGTATTTTATATTTCCTACTGTTCACGGCAAAAAAAAAAAGTACTGAATACAAGTAGTTGTTGCGTCAATCTACTTTTAGACAACTCTTCAGTTTGCTTCCAAATTATCGGTAGTTTTTTTTTTTTTATTTCAGTTTCTCATACACTCGAGAAAGAAATTAGATTTTTTTAACCAGAAATTCATAACTTTTCTTACGACTGAAAGGATTTTTTATGGACCTTATTGTTTACGGATTTTTTTTTAAAAGAAATGTGGTACACTAGATAACCCTTTCAAACACTGATAATTTCGTGTTCATCTTACACAGTTGATGGTTATGTAAACAGCATTATCACAGCATATCTACAAATACACTGATCTTCCACATTTTCTGTACAGTCTAACTTGTCTAACCAATTAATTTAAACAAGCAAAGAAAAGAACAGGAGCCACACTGCACAAAAGTGGCTGCACAAAGACCTCATCAAAAGAATTGAATAAACACGAATTGCTGTAAATTATACAAAGGAGCGAAGAAAACGAACCAAATAGAGAAAATCATACGCTAGTTCACACGAAAATCATACGACACTTTATTCCTTCTCCATTGCCTATGGCGCATGCATTCTCGGTCAACTGGAGCCCTAGTCACTGCTGTTACCTTAATAACGGGGTGAGTGGTGAAGTGGAGTTGTTGATAAAGACATCATGTCAGCGAACTGGGGAAGATTAAATTGCCAGTTCCAATCTGGGTCATGCCACTACAATGAAACGCAAGTGCATAAAAGTTGCTTCGTGCACTAAATTTGTTTCTAGTGTATGATTTTTGGCTGTTTGGTTTGTTTTCTTGTTTCCTTTATTGAAGTTCTCGTCATGCAAGGAATAAACCCCACCCATAGTGGGATAAGCCTTGACATGTATTAACCAATCAATTAGAAACATTCACAAAAATATGTTTCGTTTTATGCCTCCGACTTAAGAATTGACTATTCTGCTTCATTACCCTATGCTCTTCAGTCGTGGCTCTTACACGTTCTCAAGGAAGAAATAGAAAAGTGCTGATTTTGTTATCAACCTGCATTAAGAAGTGCTAAGTTTACGGCGAAGTAGAAATGTGATCATAATATTCAGTTCAATAAACAAAGATTGTTCGCAATGTTTTTACCCGTAGGTACTCGAAAATTAGTGATAGACGCAACAGCTACAATAGGAACAAAAGTATAATCCATTCTCATCTATTTTGTTAATTCAACTGTGTTTAAGAGTAAACAAGAACCATTCTTGTCTCAAACGGGTAACAAAATTTATACTACTGCCCAGTACAAATACCGTTCGTTCGATCATATCAATCATAGTGAAAGTGAACTCTCATAATTAAGGGTAGGCTTAAAGGAAGCAGAGGTAAAATGAATTTTGTTGGAATATTTTGGTGCTTATACTCCAACACGCCAGTTTTGTTGATCTAATACCGCTTCCACACTGGACCCTGAACACCGCTTGTTGTCTGGGCCCCGACTTGCATCCGCAGGCAAAACCCCGACACTCTAACTTTCATACCTCTTCCACAGTGAATCCTGACATCTGACTTTAATTAATCTTTTTCTCGCTATAAGATTTTCGCGGCTATCGTTGTTCCTTTCTCCCCGCCCTCTTCCGTCCCGTTCTCCTGCTTTCCCTTTATCTCGCTATTGCTTATCAACGCTGTGAGAGTTAAAACGTTTCCTTAAAGTGCGGGCTCCGACCCTTTCCACACTGAAACACGGGGTCGAAGTTGGTGTCTCAAGTCCGACTTCGAGCAGGACTTGAAAGTCGGGGTTGGGCCCAGAACCGAGTCGGAGACCAGTGTGGGAAAGATCAGGCTCAGGCCAGGGGTGGGTCCGGACTTCGAGCAGGACTTAAAAGTCGGGGTTGGGCCCAGAACCGAGTCGGAGACCAGTGTGGGAAAGATCAGGCTCAGGCCAGGGGTGGGTCCGGACTTCGAGCAGGACTTAAAAGTCGGGGTTGGGCCCAGAACCGAGTCGGAGACCGGTGAGGAAAGTCAGGCTCAGGCCAGGGATGGGTCCGGACTTCGAGCAGGACTTAGAAGTCGGGGTTGGGCCCAGAACCGAGTCGGAGACCGGTGTGGAAAGGTCAGGCTCAGGCCAGGGGTGGGTCCGGACTTCGAGCAGGACTTAAAAGTCGGGGTTGGGCCCAGAACCGAGTCGGAGACCGGTATGGAAAGGTCAGGCTCAGGCCAGGAGCGGGTCCGGACTTTCCCCCCAGTGTGGGAGAGGTACGGTACTAGAAATATTCTTGAGAGCAAACAAATAATTGCAAAGTAACATAACTCAATCCCGTCCTTTCTGTCAAGTTAGCGATGAAATCTATTAATAAGGGCAGGTGGAAGGGACACCAAAGTTAAAAATAAAACATGATGTTACGGACGTCCTTGTTAAGTGTGTTAGATAGGCGCAGTTTTCTTACACTCCTAGAAGCAATTTTTTGTGACGCTAAAAAACGTCATGAAACATGTAACTATAAAACAAGACAACTTAGTCCGATTTCTCCTGTCAGGTGATCAGTGTTCTGAAAAGTAATCAAGCTCTACATTGATTGATTGAAGGGTTACAGGCCTGTTCCAATGCCCAACAAAAACATCGCTTACCCTGTTACTGATCATTGCAGAATCTCCTTGACAAGGAAAGTTGGAGGGAAGTGAAGGCAAAATAAACCAAAAGCAAGTGGTTACAAATTTCCTTGTAATATGTGACAGACAGTAATTATGTTCTTACACTCCTAACATTGATTTTGGTGATGCGTGAAACAGCCTTGACAACAGACACTTTTAACTGTAAATTAATATAACTTCAATCAGATTTACATGTCAAGTCAACAAGGTACAAAGAAATAAGAGAGGTCCACTTCTATGAATGAAGCATTACAGGCCTGTTCCAATGCCTAACAAAAATATAGCTTATCTTCTTAATGATCACTGCAGAATCTCCTTAATGGGGAAAGTCGGAGGGAATTGAAGGTAAACCAAAACAAAAAGCAAGAGGTTAAAAATTTCCTTGTAATATGTGACAGACAGTAATTGTGTTCTTACACTCCTAACATTGATTTTGGTGATGCGTGAACAGCCTTGACATTAGACACTTAACTATAAAGTAATACAACTCAATTAGATCTACGTGTCAAGTCAACAAGGTACAAAGAAGTAAGCGAGGTCCACTTCGACGAACGAAGGGTTATACATCCCTATCCCAATGTCAGACAAAAATATCATTCATCATCTTAAGTCATCACGAAATGTGAAATCGCCTAGTAAGGGATGGTGGAAGAGAAGCAGAGGTAAAAATAAAAAAAGAACCATGTGGTGACAACCTTCTTCGTAGCCTATGTTATAAATGTTTGTAATTTGTGCTTACACTCCTAACATCAATTTCAGTGATGCAAGAAACAATCTTGAGAGCTGACACAATAAAGCACAATGTTTAGTCCTCTGTGACTAGAAGTAATCACACCCTTAGGCAAATGTGTTGATGAAAAGAGACTTGTTCATCTTATTCTTTGGTATGTTTATGTACAAAGCGTGTGTCCTCCTCCTTTCAACTCTTCAGTCTGCTGGTTTCAACTGAATCACACAACAATCTACCACTCACAAACAATCATCAATATGAATAAAACTAACGAATCACAGAAAGACATTCACATCAACTTCACAGAAACCTTCGTTTAAACCATAAGTCCAGTGAGTAGACTGTTCACCGTGAATAAACCGATTATCAAATCAGTAAAATAATATATTCCAATTGAAAATGCGCACAACATAAATTTTTCCTCCAAACGCTGATTTTTGTTACATCCAATTTTGTTTTCATCACTGGCTTCCATCCTAATTCCATTTTGTTGTTGGCTCATTAGCAATATCTCCAATTCCTTCTCTATTTGATAAGGCGTCACCGCATCATGAATATTGCAGAAATAGATGGAAGTACCAGCCAGATGGATGACGTCATCAGTGAGACAGCAGCGTTATTAGGTCGAATAACTGCAAAATAAAAAGAAAAAAGTTACGGATCCTTGAATGTTCGACTACCTTAAATCCCTTCTAAAATAATCTTTTTAAAGTTTGATTCAAACAAATTTGTACAATTTTGTTTAGAAAGCCTTTACTGTAAATTCTCTGGTATAAGTCATTACAGTACCGTACAATTGTTTGGCATTTTCAGGCGTCATTAATAATGCTTGCCTCATTGTTGCATAGCACAAATTGCTATCAAATCAATGTAGTCGTGACAATATGTTGAAGTGAATGTGGTAAAAGTTAATTTGTCACCCCTTTTAATTTGTCTAGAATTCACGAAGTCATGAAGGATTATTCACAATGAATACTTCGTCTTTCTGAAATCTACATTGTGGATGGCTGAAGTAGAATTCAAGAATTGTAGTGCGAATGTGGATCGACTGTTAAACACTTTTGAATTTACGTATTCATTGTAAAAGATCACAACAGTTATACTCTTGGAAATATTGTTACAAAAATGTTTTCTGAAGGGAACACACACATACAGACATAGGGCCTTAGGGCTTCGGGCAGATGACCAGGAGTGATTAACGCTCGTTAAACCCTTTGAAACCCTTTGACCCTTTGTCTGAAGGGAACTGAAGTTTATGATTGCAATAAACGATAAGGTATAGAGATATTACCGAAATCAATTTTCCCCAAAGCTAGGGACTATGGCAAGTGGTGTTGAAAGTGGTGTAACTCCGGGGGGGGGGGGGGTGAGCACAGGGGCGTAAAAATCCTTGGAAAAATTCTATTTACTCGTTGTTTTCTTCAAAACTATTTTGAAGAAGCCGTATATTACGTAAAGCAAAAAATAAATCGCACATAAAAAATAAGGTAGTCATATGTTTTCTAGTAGGCGGTGTAAATGGGGAGTAAAACTTACCCTCTCTCTGACAATCATTCATATGCACCATCGTTGTTGACACTCTAATCGATGGCACCACAAAAGAAGGAGTACTATAGTTACTAAGTTTTATTTTTATCTTTATTTGCAGTAGCAATTGTTCACTAGGCAACTATTAGACCACTTGAATAGCAAATCAATTAAAAATACGCAAAGTAATTGTTATGTGTGGCACAGGGTGAAAAATAATCACAAGTTAAAAAAAAGCACAAATTAAAAAAAAAAAAACAAGTAATAAAAAAGGATAATGGTACAATCATAACCTCATAGAACACTACTCTGTTTACAACATGGTTACCTTCCCCTGTAACAAGTTTGTTGTTCATTGGTATGACGTTATGTAGTAAGTTTTCTCAACAATTATCCTCCCCCTGTACGAGCGACACTTAGCTTTGGTGAAAGAATTTTTGTGCGTTTTAATGTGTGCTTTTGATAAAAAAGAAAGGAAATTTTCATCGAAATTTTACGCCTGTTGTGTACTGAGAGTTTCGAAGCAAATAATTATTCCACAGGTAGGTGTGGGAGTCTATTGCACCTTTTAGTTTGGTAATAAGCCAAAAATTTAGCATTTTTCTACTACCCACTCAAAAAAGAAAGACACACTTACTGGCTAAAAGAAACAAGTCTTTAATACTCAACTGAATTTAATTGTGTGCGTGTGTGCATGTGCGAGTGTGCACTGTTGTTCTTATTTGGTTCTTGCCAGGGGGGAAATTTCCCTGACTTTATTTTATTATTTTATTTTGGGACTCGTTGTCGACCAGCTCACTCCCTTTGCCACTACCTAATATAGTAAATACAATTACCACTGTTATTTAACCCAAATATTTGTAAACAATTAGTTTGCGGTCTTCATTCGATCTGGAGGCTGATCTTAATGTGCTTTCAATTCAACAGTAAAATTCGTCCTCCTAAAGGGTGCCTGCCAAACAGGACTGCTAACAAAACTTTCCATACTCTTAAGCTTTCCAACTTTAACGCTCAGGGGTTGTTCAGCAAGCTTGACGAGCTCAAGCTCCATGTTGAAAAAAATCCGGATGTGATCTGTGTCACTGAGACACACCTCACTAACAGAATGGATAACTGCACCCTTGGGCTTCCCGACTACACTCTGTATCGTTGCGACAGGAAAGCTTACCACCATGGCAGTGTCGCCATCTATGTTAAATCTGGCATCCCCTCGACTCTCCTTGGTTCTTTTACTGACCCTCATGGAGAGTGGGAATTTATTCAGTGTAAGCTAAATATTGCTAAGGATAGTCAGTTGTACGTTGGCTGTTGTTACCGGATCCCTAAAATAAGTCTGCTCGGCAGCTGGCCAGCTCTTCTCTCTTCTCTCAACCATTTTATTACGCAGTCCAAGGGTCGCCAAATGATCCTCACCGGGGACTATAACTTCCCTACCATTAACTGGACCACGCTCCTTACTACCCATTCGGAAAATAGTGCTGCCTTTGAATTTCTGGAACTTCTGCAAGATCATGACCTCCTCCACCATGTTGTGAAGCCCACCAGACGCAGAACTGGTCAAAAATCTAGTTTACTTGATCTTGTCATCACCAATACTGACCTTACTGTTTCCTCCATTACCCACTATCCCCCCCTTGGGCTCAGCGACCATGACGTTCTCTCTTATGATCTCGAAATTGTTTTTCACATTAATCTTCCTGGCGGTTCCCGTCCCAATTATAGGAAAGCTGACTATACGTTAATTAATGATATTTTTTCCTGTATTGACTGGCCTGCTGAGCTTGGGGGGTGGGACGTGGACACCCAACTTGAAATTTTAGAGGTTTTCATTCTTGATGTTATTAAGAGCTTCATTCCTATGTGTGCCCCATCTACCAAAAGTGCTCCGCCCTGGATGGACCAAAACATCAGGTCCCTGATTAGGCAGAAAAAACGTGCCTACAATCGCCTGCGTGATTTCCCCTCCCCTTCTAATATGGCGCTGTTCAAAGCTGCCCGGAGTGCTGCCGTTTCCGGGTTTCGCACCGCCCGTCGCAGTTACGAGGAATCCCTCATTCTCAAAGCAAAATCGGACCCTAAGTCCCTTTTTGCTTATGTTAACCGTAATCGAAAGACTGCCCCCACTACCTGTCTGAAGAGAAACGACGGTCCTACTCTGCTTGATGACCGAGATATTGCGGTCGAATTTGGCTCTCACTTTGCCTCGTCTTATTTGCCCCCCCCCCCCCCAGCTCTCCAATTGACGCTGCTTTCCTTCCTGCTCCTTTTCTGTGCTCAGATGTGGAAAATGCCTTCATTGCTTTAAGGGAGGATTCTTCCAGCGGCCCTGATGGCATTTCCCCTCTCTTTCTTAAATCTTGTGCAAATTCTCTTGCTACCCCCTTCTTCTTGGTTTTTCAAAGTTCCTTTTCCTCCTGCACCTTCCCTACCCGTTGGAAAGATGCAAATATCACTCCTGTACACAAGGGTGGTTCCCTCCATGATGTAAATAATTATCGCCCGATTAGTTTGCTCTGTGTCGCGTCTAAAATTCTTGAAAGGTTTTTCCATAAATCTGTCATGTGCATTTGTCAACAGCTCAATATTGTTCCGGGCCGCTCCTGCCAATCCAACCTTCTTGAAACTTACAACCACCTTACCACCTTATTGGACAAAGGGGTGCAATGTGATCTAGTTTTCTTCGACTTTCGGAAAGCCTTTGATTCCGTCTCCCATTTCATCCTCCTTCACAAACTGTCCTCTTTGAATTTTCCTAAAACACATATTGCTTGGATCAATTCTTATCTTTCTCATAGACGACAACGTGTTAGTCTCAGAGGTTCCACTAGTGACTGGGTCCCCGTTACCTCGGGGGTCCCCCAGGGGTCTGTTCTGGGCCCCCTTCTTTTCAACCTTTTCCTGTACGACCTCCATTCCGTCATTCGATCCTTTAGCAGAAGCTATGCGGACGACCTGAAAATTCTCTCTCCCGCTTTTCTTCACCAAGATCTCCAGCAAGACATAGACGCCATTGCCACCTGGTCGACCAAAAACTGTCTTGCCCTTAATCCTCTCAAATGCGTGGTGCTGCATTTTGGCCATAACAACCCTCACTGCAGCTATCACCTTGGTAAAACTACCCTTTCTACTAACACGTCCCATAGGGACTTGGGCATTTTGGTTGATTCTTCCCTGAAATTTCATGCCAATCCTGATTACATCATCGGCAAAGTCTTCAAAAAAGCCCACTACATTCTTAAAACTTTCTCTGCTGGCTCACCTAAGCTGTTTGCTCTCCTGTACAAAACCTTCCTTCGCCCTACGCTCGAATTCTGCTCTCAGGTTGGCCGCCCCTGTTATGCTTCTTTCTTCGCCCGTCTTGAGACTTGTCAACGCCGCCTCACTAAATGGTGCCTTCCCCTCAAAAATTTGTCTTATGATGAACGACTTCGCAAACTAAACTTGACCTCGGTCAAAACCAGGTTCCTCCGGGGTGACCTTATCCTCACTTACCAAATATTAAACCACCTTATTGACGTCCAGGCAGCCGACTTTTTTTGTCTCTCTCCCACTTTGACCAGGGAGCATTCCCTCAAACTCTGTGGAAGTGTCTCCTCTGGTAATGTTCGGCACCGGTTTTTCTCAGAATGCGTGGTCGAGGCTTGGAATGCCCTTTCTGTTTCGGTTGTTCTTTCCACTTCGCTTGATGCTTTCAAAAGTCGGCTGGACCGTTTTCTTGCTTAGGCTTTTCCTGGTGGTTGGTCCTTGGTTTGGGTGTGTGTGTGTGTGTGGGTGTGGGGGGGGGGGGGGCGGTGCTTCTTGGCTTTTGCTTGCACCGCCGGGTTCTCTCTCTATTCTATTCTCATTGTTTTCATGGCCAAGCCTTTCAACAATACTGTGTGTATGCACGCACTATTGTTTTTTATGTAACTCTTCTGGCTAGTCAGGTTGTCTGGAAGCCATTATGGCCTATGGCTTCTCATAATTACATATTTATTCCAAAGCGTATGTGCCTTCTCTGGCCCCCTTGACAAACTCTATGGACCTTTCACTA
Source organism: Lithobius niger (assembly GCA_023313725.1). Lineage (NCBI taxonomy): Eukaryota > Metazoa > Arthropoda > Chilopoda > Lithobiomorpha > Lithobiidae > Lithobius > Lithobius niger. Next base: position 15,570 of record JAHWFP010104163.1, on the reverse strand, counting down.
CAGTCCAAACTCTTACGGTGCTCCCGATACCTCAGCCCGGAATGAATCCTTAGTGTTATCACAGGGATCGTGTAAGATGGGACCCAATGAAGGACTTACAAATGTAAGCCTTTGGGCTTCAGAAACCTTCCTCCCTCCCGATGTTTGGCAAGCAAGGACTATGCAAGTTATTATAGCCCGCAGCTGGAATACTGCGTAATATTCTTAACGTCTTAGCTTCCAGCACCGGAGACTTGACAAAGAAAAACATTTAATTAATACACCATACGGCAATTGTGGCCTTATAATAAATAATGACTAAAACCAGTAAAAATCCTTTTTCCTTATTCCTAGTTGGCTTAGAGCCGTGTGCCACACATCCATAATTAGCACTCCAATCCGATAGTTAAATCGATCCAGTAATACTGACTCTACGAGGGGATTAGGTTAGGAGAGTGGGGCATGAGGGCGTTGAACGTAACCACGCTCTACTTACAGCTACACAATGGTAGCAAGAGAGTAGTTTACCCACTGGATGAAGAAGTGCTACGTAGAACTTATCGACCCCCATCCATAATGATTGTACAATGAACTACGACATTTGTGAATGCGCTATTCAAAGCTATAACGTAGGAAAATTTCCCAGACCTTATTAAGTATTGTAACCACAATTTTAACATTCACTCACCTATACCGAAGACCTGGGCATCACTCAGCCCTATACGCGATGAATTTTCAAGACTAATTTGCCAGGGATAGCCTATATAATCAAACTTCATCGAAACGCGCCAACCCAAGCGCCCTGTTCCAATTCACGATCAATGCTACTACAGAAGATAATGAGGAGGACTCCGGGAATTCCCCTTCCACCCCTAACCGGGGGTGGGGGGGGGGGGGGGGGTCACTGTGATACTAGGGATCCCATTATTGACCTAACGAACACTAGCCAAGAGGGTAATACCATATCAATCCCATTTCAAACTTATTCTGTGTGTGAAATCTCTACTTCTGAACCCACTCGGATGTTGGACGAACTTGCCCCTCAAACGAGTAATCAAATACTCCCACTGTCTGAACCAGGGAAAGATATGCCTCAAAGAACGACCCCTGTCACCAACTCTACGGTTATGCCTTGCAATGCACTAATACACCGATTTAATAAAGTTCTTAACCGCCAGGTTGGCGACTAGTTAACCTCCAACGTTATATGTAAATCATGTCCTATTAAGTAGCACTCCTACGCCAAGAAAGGGTACCTACCCGATTCATTTAGTACGTGTTACTTCTTACAGTGTATAAATCCTAGACCCTTAAAAACGGGGCAAGTGTCAATTTCTCACGACAATACAATTATTTCCTTATGTGACACTCGTACCCTTCATGATCCCCAACAAGAGTGCGTTATCAATAAAACATCTGTATCGGAAGATTTCCTAGCTTCTATTACTATTCCGGCTGTTAGTATCGCCGACAAGAAATTCGGAGAGAGCTTTTTTGTACCTCCCGTAGATGCGCATCGTAAAAAGAAGTGTATTCTTTCTAAGAGACGGCTCATTGTGTCATATTACAGTGTACGATTACCCCCAATCATATGCAGTGTTCCACACGACGTACATTCATCTCTATGGGCATTACCACGAAACTGAGCCAAAGACCCTTAAACGACTTCAGCCCCATTGTGACGCGCAGCCCCAATATTCGTTTGTGTTCCAATCTCCTTGACTTGGCCAATAAAAGCTCCAGCCCCCTGTTTACTGTCAGGCCCGGATGGGGTAACACAACATCCGCTTAACTTTGTGTACTGTAGAACATTAACTTTGCAGTGTCTTACTAATATTTATTTTTCATTTGAAGTTATTCGTAAACTTAAGAGAACATAGGGATTCACCGCTCAACAATGCTTCCCAGCTACTGGTGGTGTGTCAGGGGGAAATTCCCCTGACTTTATTTTATCTGGGACTCGTTGTCGACCAGCACACTCCCTTTGCCACTACCTAATGTAATTAATACAATTACCACTGTTATTTAACCCAAATATTAGTAAACAATTAGTTTGCTGTCTTCATTGTTTTAATGGCCAAGCCCTTCAACAATACTGTGTGTATGCATGCACTATTGTTTTTAAGTAACTCTTCTGGTTAGTATGGTTGTCTGGAAGCCATTATGGCCTATGGCCTTTTTCTTCTCATAATTACATATTTATTCCAAAGGGTATGTGCCTTCTCTGGCCCCATTGACGAACTCTATGGACCTTTCGCTACAGTCCCAACTCTTACGGTGCTCCTGATACCTCTGCCCGGAATGATTCCTTGGTATTATCCCAGGAATCGTGTAAGTTGAACCCAATGAAGGACTTAAAAGTGTAAGTCTTTGAGCTTCAGAAACCTTCCGCCCTCCCGATGTTTGGCGAGCAAGGACTATGTAAGTTATTATTGCCCGCAGCTGGATTACTACGTAATATTCTTAACGTTTTAGCTTCCAGCACCGTAGACTCGACAAAGAAAAACATTTAATTAATACGCCTTACGTCAATCGTGGCCTTATAATAAACAATGACTAATACCAGTAAAAATCCTTTTTCCTTCTTCCTAGTTGGCTTAGAGCCGTGTGCCACACGTCCATAAGTAGCACTCCAGTCTGACAGGTAAATTGATCCAGTAATACGGCCCCTACAGGGGATTAGGTTAGGAGAGTGGGGCATGAGGCCGTTGAACGTAACCACACTCTAGTTACCAGGCTGTATTCCCCTACAGTTCAAAATAACTGAGAAAACCGGCAGTCGGTGTGTGGATTTACTGTAGCGTGTTAGCAACATTGTTGAGAAAACTTACTACAGACATCTCACCAATGAACAACAAACTTGTCCACTTACATTTTCGGTGGATTAAGGATGGTGTCCACCTTCTTCAGAGTTTCAGTACCAAACGATAAGTCCGCTTCGTAGCATTGTCTGCTTTTGAATTTGCCGTAATTTGAATGCGCCGTAAGGATCAGTGATGCCGATACTGATGTGGCAGATTCAAAGCAGACAACGCCATGTAATGGACGTATCGTTTGGTACTGAAAGTTCTGAAGAAGGTGGACGCCGTCCTTAATCCACCGAAAATTTAAGTGGACAAGTTTGTTGTTCATTGGTGTGGCGTTGTGTAGTAAAGTTTCTCAACAATGTCAAAGTAATTGACAAGGGAGCTTTTACGGATGAAAGAAAAGAGTTCGATGGCGAAATTCCTACCTCAAATTCCTCAATTGCAAGGGGGGAGGGGGCTGAAATTCGAGCTAGAGCATTTGGCAGAAAGCATATAAGTAAAGCAACAAAGCTTTATGAATATAGAAAATATATGACTGCTGCCAGTTAGGTAGTGCAGGGCTCGGCCCTTGTGTGCATGTTTTTTTTTTAAACTTTTATCAACTTTGTGAACAAGGTGCATAACTACTATAGAGGCTGAAAATTAAAAGTTTGTTGTTCATGCCATTGTGAGACTGGATTTGTCAGGGAACCCTTAAAAAATAGAAAATAAACTAATGCATTATTGTATCTCTTGCTTGGCCAAGAAA
>JAHWFP010104162.1:0-18808 GCA_023313725.1 Lithobius niger | reverse complement strand
AAATTTTCCGTTTTCAGGCAACTTTTTACGTGTTAAAGGGAAATATTACGAAAATATTAGATTTTCGAATATCAAACACATAACAAGATATCTAATAGTTTCGGTATTTATGAAAACATCACGATATTTTTCGAAGTTTTGCACGGAACACGCTGGCTCGGTCGATTTGCTCAGCAATGGTTATTTACGCCGAGTTTACTGCTTTTTTTACTGTTGGCCAATGGCTCGGACGCCAGGACCGAGTCACTTAGTCGGCCATGTTATACCCTGCCCGTTCTTTCTTCAGTTCGCTCCTGACTGAAACGCTAATAATCAATACGGCAACTTATTTAAATATCTCTGTAATGTGTGGTGCAGTGACCACTGCACTGTGACTGAGGTTGGCACTAATGACCAAGCTGTCGACGCGCCATTAAGCCTCAATTTCGGCCCCCCCCCCCGCCTTATTTGGGGAGTGCCTTGCAGCCAGCCAATATACAAGGAGAGACATTCAAATTGCGGACATTGCTTCGCATTCCACTTCAGAAAAGGTCTTAACAGCCGGCTCACGTGAGCAGCGACACGCCATTGGCAAAACTATGCAATGTCAAAAGTGCTTGAATTTATCTGGTCGACAATGCGCCTTTGACGTGAATAGGCGAGAACAGTGATGAGGCTGGTCTTCCCTTCCCTCTCCTCAGCTGTAAGCCTAATTCCGGTAAACATTTGACAACCCCGGCAGTTTGCTAGACGCCAAGGCAATTTGCTGAAACTGGACCGCCCTAACCAACACATTAGCTTTTAAATATTAAATATTAAATATTGTGTGCGCGGCGCATCTTGAGCGGCCACGACTTCCTGGCTTTAATCGACGGCCGCCGTTGTTTTTGCAACCATTTTGGATATCAACAAGGCGCACTGCTACTGAAAACGTACAATCGAGTATCTGTGTTCGTTCTGCGGAGAACTCAAGATAGGCCGCGGACACTATAAGTGAGGAACGCCCTACTCTACAAAAAATATCTAGCAGAACATTTCCCAAAATTAAAATCTTAGTACTTGCCACATCGCTCACTTGCTCGCTCCGTTGGCGTCGTGTCGCTTTGCTTGAGGAGGTTACTTTTTCAATATAATTTTTTTTTAATTCAAACAAATTGTGCTGCACAAGCTACATATAGTATAATCAAGTGGCCACCACCGGAGGCCACCACCGTGTTTCACACATCACTTGTAATTTTACTACATTTGTTGCTACTTCAAAATATTCCATTTTACATGGGTTCACTTATTTCATGAATTTTTTTTTTATTTGCGTCCTGCCTTGTACCGATTCTTCCACTGGTTTCTTACCACTTCACTTTCTAAATATCCCTAACTTGGCGAAATAGCTGCAGGGCGTCTAGTAAAAACGCCACTGTTTGAATATAAGTTAGGCCTACGCAAGGTACTAACTCGTAACCAATGCTGCTCGAGCTGTCGCTACAGCAGACACCTTGCCAAGACTTGTTAGCGAAGTAAACCAACCATATCTAGCAGAACATTGATCAAACTTCTGATCTTAGTATTATTTAAAAATGTGTGTATTGTTTTCGTTTCTTTATAGGGTCATACGCCTACAATCGTCTGGAGTGCTCCTAAAGCTGGAGAGAGATCTTGCTCCGCAAGGTATCATACCATGTGCAAATCACAGAAAAATCTTTGGACTTGAGGAATTTCTTGGTCCCTTTGGAATTTATGGCTTCGGTATTCTATTATCACTAATCGCATTGCTAATGGAAATGAGGTGTGACACTACCTAACTCGGAATCGCATTCTTCAACATGAGATGCTTCTTGCTCTCGAGGTTCACTTGCTTATTCATGTTAGCTGTTCATGTTGTGTATTCATGATGTTCATGATAACACTTCCACACAGACTATTCCTTTAAAAAAACATGTTGAACTTCAAGAATTTTGGCTTCGCGTTTTCACTTATAACTTACACGATTTGTAAATATTTATCGTGACCCATTTTTTTTTTTTGCAGAATTTATTTTGAATCTAAAACGGTTTTAACGTTATTCGTTCGTTACGATGTTCCTTTTTAAAACATGCGAGCCTTCATTGTGAACAAATATGACGAACACTTTTTTCTAAATGTACATACACTGTAATAAATATTTTATAATAAAATCCGGGTAAGAAAAAGAGGTGTAACATTTTATATGCTTTAGTAAGTTGCCACCATGGTGCAGAAACGTAATCATCGTACCATTTGCCTGTATGATTTAAAAAGAAGGTGCTGCTTATTCACAGGTCTTGCTTTACAAAGCAAACATTAAGGTAGCACTGACTGAATTTCACCTACAGCCCGTGAAATCAGTTTTCAAAAAAAAAAAAAAAAATTCCAGGGAAAATAAAAATGGAAGACTACGTTATTTCACTAAACAGGTTCAGTTACTACAGCTTCTAGACATATTAAAGTCCCTACTATTTTCAATATGGCGCTGTAAGGAGCATGCATCACGACCCAACCAGTTTCTGTGGCCATCAGCCTTAACGATAAAGTGTTAAACCATTCTTTTTAGCATCTTGTTGTTAACACCTATTTTTTTTTCACCATTTACAGTATATTTAAACAGTTGTAAGGGCATTGCCGCCTGTACTGTCATCCTCATTGCAATACAACTTCGTTCATTCTTTGGTAGCAATGTCCAGTTTTAACTTATAAGTCAGTGTGTATAATATTTTTATTTTCGTTATTCTTTCAATATTTGTAGTTTTAATTTAACTGTGTTCAAATGTGTTTTTTTTTAATTATTTTATAATGTTAAGTTCTCAAATTAAAAAAAAAAGTCGCCTGATTAGTTGAATGGTCTATCATTATATGTTCATGGGATTTCCACTCAGTATATACTGGCGAAGGCCGAATGTGGGTTAGGCTTTTATGTGGATATACGCTTGTGGCATATTTTCCATGGATGATGTCGAGACTTCTGAACACAGCAATTACTGACTTTGATTCAATCCCCGATACGAACTGTGCTGATTCTAGCGAGTGAGAGACACTTCTTTTTGTCTATCTAATCCAATGGCAATATCTTACTGATAAATTTTGCCAACTCCGATTTAATATCGATGCTATCCGATACCTGACTGCCAAGAAAGTAGTCGAGTGCGTAGCCTTACATTATTCTTTCTGTGTTTGGACATGAAGAGTTTTGAAATTTGGGCTATGGCTTTAATTGTATTTAGTTGTTGTATACAGCAGTAAGGTTTCACGTGGACTAAACAATAAAGCAACACTCCCGCATCTGAAACTTTACACGAGAGTTTATTTGTGTTCCTTTGGTGTTTTGACTTCGGATCAGTTAAATCTTACCTTAAGCATGAAACCAATATGTTTTTGTTTTCAAATTCGTGCTACTTTGGCATACCATGCAGTTTAGATTAGCTTATTTAAATGTTTTGTATCGTTGTGAATTACAATTTGCTGAGAACATATGGTGGCGAAACACCCTATACACAAATCAATATGGAAACAAACTCTTTAATCTACAGTCTACTTCTGGCAGCTGGAGTTTGCTGATTGGCGTTGTTGTACAAAAACAACGTTTAATAAAACCAATGTAAAACAATCAATTTGGTCGTGAAACGTCTCCTCAAAACGGAACTAAAGGCAAAAAAAAAAAGAAAGGGGCCGTAAAACGTTTGCACAACGTAATGAATGGATTTTATCAATTTGGATTAAAAAAAAATGTGATATCTCTCAGAAAAAAAAAAATTGTTGATAGCCTCCAAGCTTTCGGCCGTTTCAAGTCGTGATATCTCTTTCGCCAAGTTAATTCCACTACATAAGACTTCAATCGTTAATTGAAATAATTTAACACTGTGCGGTAAACAATTTCATATATTTCAGTTAACCTTCGAATTACTTACTATTCAGTGGTGTTAAATTAACAAAAGAGCTTGGCCTTTGATATCATGATTTCAACCGGCCGAAAAGCTTGGCGGGAATCCTTAACAAGTTTTGTTTTCGGGAGATATAAATTACCATTAAAACAACATGCAGTTATCAACTTAAATTTTGAAAAATCGTAAACGATTAAGGCCAACTTGAATGGGCCAACTTGAATTTGATTTGGACTATCATGGCTCTGAAGTCACAACAGCTCCAAAGTTTTGTATTAATGTATACTACAGTATAAGGCTATAAATTAAACCCCTAGTAGATATTTACTCAAAAAGTGGACTGGTTAAAATTAACACTTCCAGTGAAATGTAATGGATTACCCAAAAAATTAATTTAGTGTTTTTCAGCAACATTGCTACACCGCCTTTGCATTAAAATGTTTGGCATTGATTGGTGTAATTTTTTTCGTTAAACTAAGCTTATAATTGGAAAGGATAAGCATGCATGTATGTGTAAGGGCGGATTTACTCAACGACTCGTTTTCGCCTTCTCGCAGCTAGAAGCTAGAAATCATTTGAATTTCCAACATGGCGGCGGTTTTAGCTCTGCCAGCTCGCATTGAAAGCAGTCAATACACGAGTTCAAAAACGACTGGGGTACTCGTTTCTTCAGGAGGAATTCTTTATTTTATTGTCACTGATTACAAGACTGCGAGCATTTACTCAAACAATGTCGGATTTAGCTAATGTAGGTAGCGTTGTTACCATGGCAACGACGCCGTTGCCATCACGATTAAATTCTAGCTGCGAGAATGCAAACGCGAGTCGCTGCGTAAACGCGCCCTAAGAAGAAAGGACGAGTTAATACAAATCTGCAAGTTAAGACTAACGTTAAGGATCAGACTAATGTTGGTTTTAACACTTAAGCTAATAAGTCTTTAATGAGTGATTATACTCAAAAGAGCTCTCCTTCAGATAAAGGTTCAGTTCACCTATGAATTGGAAGAATTTACAAAGTTGTTTGAGCAGGAACTTGGAAACATGAATGATTTCTAGACAAACAATTTATAGGCTCCTCCCAAATACTGGGGGTTTGGGGCTTTGTTTGACATTTCTGTTATGTGTGGCGCAGCGGCAACTCGGGCTCGGGGCACTGCATTGTGTCTGAATTTGGCGCTAATAACCCAGCTGTCGATAGACCATAAAGCCTCAATCTCCCTCCCCAGACCTGTTCTTCTAACACAACGAATGAAAGTTTAAAATGAATTAAATAGGCTGGTAAGAGCAGGTATAATTTTGACACATGTTCCAATTTGTCGAGTGGGCTACCCCGGTCGTGGATGCGCCAAAATCACACGACACCATTTTAGCTTTTCAAACCAAAATAGAGCTATGCAATTTCAGAATGTTATAAGAAGGTGTAGAGGCGTGGGGAGGGGGAGAGAATGCGATGCTAGTTCAAGACTCCCAAAAAAACTAAGCAACAGCTGTTTGCAGGAAAGCCCACGCGGACTTTTACCATCCATCTTTTCTGTAATTTCTTCATTGTTTTGTTTCCTGAAATTGCAGAAAAGATAGATGACAAAAGTCCGCGTGGGCTTTCCCGCAAGCAGATGTTGCTTAGCTTTGTGACCAGTTCCATGCAGCATGGGAGAGCCATCCGATGTCTTTGCGTCCATTCATGACGTGAAACATGGAATAAGAATTGTTATGCTAAGAATTACCATTGTGAACAGAAGGTGGTGGGTTAAAAATTGTTTTTACGGTTGAAAAAACAGAAAACTGAAGATATTCTAAATGGTGCTACATGCCCTAACATAAGAAGGTACTTCAGGGCCTGATGCGCACCGAGCATTAGCCATACCGCCAGAAGGAGAGAGGGACAATTTTACTGGGTAGATCCAATTGGAAATTCCTAGGATCTTTTACATGCCACAATCGACATGAACATGGGACATCACAAGGCCCTTCTCTTCCTGAACGTGCTAGAAGTGGCTGAGACGACCTCTGGCACCTGGAATGGTAATGCTAACCATCAGGACACCTTGCCGAACGGTACTTCAGGGGCTTTGGGAACTTCAGTTTGTCTCCCCCTACCCAATTTCCCCCCCCCCCCCGAAATTTTTGGTCCGTGTTGCAGATTTTGGGGGGGGGGGGGGGGGGGATTGGGGAAATTTCCTCCTAGCTGATTTGAAATCGCCCCTCCTGAAATTATTTCATCTTGGACCTGCTCCTGTGCCACGTATGGGGACGTAAGGTTTACCAGCAAGAGGGGGTTACTAAACATTCCCACAATGTTTACATAATATTCTTTAAGAATTATCATTACTACGAAACGACTGCCTTTCAATACTATGGAACTTCCGTTTCGAAGGACCTTTTGATGTAAGAGTGGAGCTTGGATGATGGGTGTCATGCCCATCCCAGTCCCTCTTTCTACCCCCTTTGGAATGTTGCCATTATATGTACATGTATTGATTCCCTTTTTAGCTCTCCATCCGGTATAGCTAGTAAACTGTAACTTAAACTGAAAATTGTGAAAAGGAAATGAACATTAACGGAAAAGGAGTATCCAACAAGTCATCATACTGCAGCAAATGTGAAAACGCTGATGAATGCAAAAAAGGTAAAAGTCGTTATTACAGTTCCAGGCGTAAGACAGTGAAGATCATGATTTCGCTGCCTGTGAAATGCGCTATGTTGGTGTTGCTTTCGAATTACAGTTTTTGCGTTCACCAAGAGGCATTTCTTAAGCGTAAAGGTAAATCATTTACAGCAGCAAAATTATTACAATACAGGTTTGAAAATACAATAGGTAATATTATAAATCATAGTAAAGATGCAGAGAAACGCCACGATAGTAACGAAAATCTGTCCAAAACTAAACTTAACGATTCAAATTTAAACATGAAAAGGATTCTCGCATAGTTTTCGCCATTTGGAGCCTAATTTTGAACGTCACTTATTCCATGGAGTTCGAAAATTTTAAATCATCTTGTAACTTTTAAGTCTTTTCGTCATCGTTTTAAGTATCAGTCAGAGGGATTAAACTTTGGATTTAATATCGTGACTTCGAGCAGTGAAAAATTTTGAGAATCCTTAATTTTGTGCTGGACAGATATCATCTACGTTTCTTTGTTATTTTGCATTCACAATTCCGTATTTTTTGTTTGTTTTAATACTTCATTTGTACCCAACCTTTGTATTATTTTGTATTTGTGGTGGATATCGCTGTTTGCATAACTTGTTGGTAGCCACAGGTGGACCAACTTTTTCTGGGTAGTTTTTAACTGTGCCTTAACTGCACGACCTTTTATTAACTCCTGTTAATAGCTCAGAGATATCGACATCGATTCTCGCCCCTCCCTCACCCTTCAAACCGGGAGTTTAGTTCCAAGTCTAGCGATCTCCATCGATAACCAGCTATCTATATATTTATTTCGCTTAGGAGCAGACTTCTCAGGACCAGAGCTAAAAAAGATTGTTAGGGATCTAAGCAAGAGTGCGAGCGAGCTCATTCTTCCCACGGTAGCAAAGAAAAAGGGTGGACGGCCGACAATGAGAACGGATATGTGCCCTAACAATTATAAACAAACACTATTGTTTCAATAATGCTGGCTATTAGAGCCGAGTTGCCGGAGAAACTGGCAATTGAGCGTCCTCCATTGAAAAAAGACATGTACAGTCACAGTCATAAAAAACGCCTCTCTTATACGGGTTAATTAAAGGGGGTTAAACGGAGAATCATACGGAGAATCATTGTAACAATGGTCCTAAAGAGCAACAATGATTCCAAAGATTCATTGTTACGATGTTTGGCTAAGCAGATTCACATTCGATACGGGTTCTATTGTTCTAAAGCAGTATTTCTCTGTAGATACTCTAGAATTTATGGTAATTAAATACGTGTAAGTGAATTCAATTTTATTGTTAACTTTAACCTAGTTTAGAACTTTATTAATATTTCAAAACTGCTTCAAACTTTTAATTTGAGCTATTTTAAAATTCGTATGGAAAACTTAATCTAAATTTTGGATTTGAAAATTCAAGGTGTTTTTTTTTTTGGGGGGGGGGGGATCAGGGGCATTAAAAATCTGAAGCATTCTTTAACTCTTTTCTCCAATCCCAAATATTCGTTTACCTCTCCTTCCAGTTCCAGGCTTACATTTTCTGAATCGTGTGTGAAAACTAGGAAAAATCGTCGGAAGAATATAAATTTTGAAAGTGACTAACTTAAATTTTAGTCTTTTGTACATCCGAACCGTCTGGGAAGGACATAGCAACGACTTTGTCAATCCGTCCGTTGACTTTTTCAGTGGTGTTCAAGTGGACTTTAGGCAAGTGGCTGCGGCGAATTCCTAGTCGCAACTGATCTGCTGTTAATTCCAGTCCATTATGATAGGGGCTCACACCTCTATCATACATTCTCTATTATACTATAATCTAAAAGTGGTAACCATCACAATTGCCGGTTTAAAATGTCCTTGCTTTTAGGCCATGTTTAAATTTTAGGCGTAATTGTCAGCTTTTAGGCCTAATTTTTACCGGCCGTTTTAATTTCGTAAATAGCTGCTAACGGAGAATTGGGTTCGAGTGTATGCCTCCATTCATCCATGCAACATATAATCTAGTTGCTGAGGGTGGTTCTGTGACCATTTCGATGTATGGAGAATCACAGAAGTGGATCATGTAGGTAACCTGCCCAATATCAAAATGCACTAGGGTGATAACCTGTGCACGTGGGCATTTGGCCGCCATATTGGAAAATGGCCGCCAAAAAACGGATTTTTCCAAATAACGCCGTAAATACAAATACTTTAAAAGGACAATGTGAAGCAAAGTTGTAGAAAAAGTAATTTTAAATAACTTCCCAAGAATGACTTTTCCTGAAAATATGAATAGTATAGACGCTACAGCTGTTTTTTAAGTAAAATATCGATTTTGCTATATTACATGCATTTTCACCACTTTTACGTTGCTAGGACATCTTTAAAAGACTATAGCTCGACCCCTATTTAAATTACCTTAATTTTTTTGACCTTGCTGAAAAGAACACATTTCAGCCTTTCCATCTAGCCGAGTTGTAGCGAGCTAAGTTAATTAGACAGGTAATAGAAGTATTTTGAAGTAGATAAACATTAATAACAGGTTAACTAACGCTCCACTTTGTTGATTGCATTTCTAAACGGTTATAGAAACAGCTTTCCTTACATAATTTATTGCAAAACTTTATTATGGTAGTATATAGGATATATAATAATGTGTAGTTATATTACGTATAATAATATAAAATATATTATATATATATTCCAATATATAAAATAATGGAATATTGTTATAAATTATTACATCATATTTCACAATTTTTTTCCTCACATGTGAAACTGACAAGATGGATCATCAATTGAATCCTATTAATCTAAGAAGATCTTCCCAGGAAAGCGATATTGTTGATTTATGTAGTATATGTCAGCAAAATACCGTCCAAACTGTGACGTCAACAGAAAACAGCTGCCAGCACATCAGAGACGCTGCAAAACTTCGCGAAGATCATGTTCTTGCACTATTAAAAAACATTCCAGGTGATCTCTTCGTTTCTCATATGAACAACAGCTAGAGAAGAATTCCAGCCCCAAACGAAGGCAGATCGAAGACGATGTCAATCTAGAAGATGCTGGCAGTAGTACTAGCTACACACCCTGCTCTACGCGGTCAAGTGTGCCTGCTCGGACTCTCCCGAGTCAAAAAGAGCCGAGTAGGTCAAAAATATGTGTTATAAGCAGACACATGGAGTCCTCTGGCTAACGAGAAAAGTAAAGAATTTGTGAGGAAGGCAGAGCATCAAAACTTTTAATGGCAGCCAGAACTTTCAGTACAAACTCTGCACAAGAATTGCTGATCTAACAGATTTGGAAGAGGCTGCATATTTTAAGGTGGTATTTTGATTTTTTTTAAAAGACATTTTCTCCAGAAGCATCGTTTCCAATGTTCAAAGTATGCTTTGACTGTATCTGGAAAGGCGGGATGTTAAAAAGTCCTGAAAAGAATGTCAAAATAAGTTTTGCGATTTCCATTGCCTCCCAAGATGACGGTAAGTCTTGATCATAACAGAATCTCTCATCCAGATCAAAATCAACTTCCAAAAATGTTTTTCTCAATAACTGTGCTCATTCCTTTTGGATGTCTGTTGATCTAAGTTTCTCAGTAACATATTCAACCGATACAGAATAATCAAATACCATTTCTGACTTATTGGCTTCAACTGGACTACAAAATTTAATCGCTTCACCAAAAGTCTTTTCTAGTTGGGATTTAACAGCTCTAATTTTAACTTTTTCATCACCTAATGTGTCGTTAATTTCCTCTGTAACATCTGACAAAACAAAAGCGATGCCGCTGTTTAATTGAGGTTTACTTTCCTCAAAGACTTCAGCAAATATTTTGTTTTGGTTACTTGTCGATCATATCGAAGAAGGTAACTACTAATACACCCTACATGACAATATAGGTCAGCTGCAAATACACTTTTCACATGTGTCAGATCAGTAATTCTTATGTAGACTTCGTCCTGAGAGTTCTTGGCTGCCACTGAAACTTTGATGCTCTGCCTTCCTCACAAATTCTTTACTTTTCTCGTTAGCCAGAGGACTCCATTTATCTGCTTATAACACATATTTTTTACCTATTCGGCTCTTTTTGACTCGGGAGAGTCCGAGCAGGCCCACTTGACCGCGTAGAGCAGGGTGTGTATACTGCCAGCATCTTCTAGATTGACATCGTCTTCGAGCTGCCTTCGTTTTGTGCTGGAAATTTTCTCTACCTGTGCTTTATGAGTATATAATTTATAACAGTTATTGTTCATATGATAAACGAAGATATCACCTGGGATGTTTTTTAATAGTGCAAGAACATGATCTTCACGAAGTTCTGCAGCGTCTCTGATATGCTGGCTGCCGTTTTTGTTGACGACACACTTTCACTGGTATTTTGCTGACATATAATACATAAATCAACAAACCTCCTTGCTGGGAAGATCTTTTTAGATTAATAGGATTCAATTGATGATCCATCTTGTCAGTTTCACATGTGAGAGAAAAAAAATTGAATTATTATTATGTAATAATTCATAACAATATTCCGTTATTTTTAACTATATATTATTATTAATATAATTACATATTATTATACATCCTATATACTACGATAATAAAGTTTTGCAATAAATTATGTAAGGAAAGCTGTTCTATAACCGTTTAGAAATACAATCAACAAAGTGGGGCGTTAGTTAACCTGTCCAGTATTAAAGTTTATCTACTTCAAAGTACTTCTATTACCTGTCTAATTAACTTAGCTCGCTACAACTAGGCTAGATGGAAAGGCTGAAAAGTGTTCTTTTCAGCAAAGTCAAAAGAATTAAGGTAATTTAAATAGAGGCTAAGCTATAGTCGTTTGAAGATGGCCTAGTAATGTAAAAGTGGTGAAAATGCATGTAATAAAGTAAAAATTGATATTTTACTTTAATAAACGGCTGTAGCGTCTATACTATTCATTTTTTCAGGAAAAGTCATTCTTGGGAAGTTGTTTAAAATTACTTTTTCTACAACTTTGCTTCACATTGACCTTTTAAAACGTTTATATTTACGGCGTTATTTTGAAAAACCCGTGTTTTGGCGGCCATTTTCCAATATGGCGACCAAATGCCCACGTGGACAGGTTATCACCCTAGTGCATTTTGATATTGGACAGGTTACCTACATGATCCACGTGAGTGATTCTCCATACATCGAAATGGTCACAGAACCACCCTCAGCAAGTAGACTAATACTGTTGAGACTATTTTACATAAAGCTAATGTGTGTCGTTAACGAAATCCTTTTTTTTTTTTGCAGCTGCGTGTCTTCCTGTAGTAGTAAAATGCGACGATCAAATGTTATTATTTCATTGAGTTACTTCGACAAAGCCTATTAGCTATAAGGAAACAACGATGTTTTAATTCGCTGTGTTTTTTTTTTAAATTTATTTGACCCCTATTAACATAGGTGACGGACGGATAGACAAAGTTGTTGCCGTAGTCTTCCCTACCGTTTCGGCTGTAAAGAAGTCTATAGTGTCCGCGGCCTAGCTTGAGTTCGCCGCAAAACGAACACAGATAATCGATTGTACGTTTTTGGTAGCAGAGTGCCTTGTTGATATCCAAGATGGTTACAAAAAAAATGGCGGCCGTCGATTAAAGCCGCCCCCTCCAGGAAAACGTAGCCACTCATAAAACACTTGCAGGACTCAAGATATGCCGCGCATACAATAAAAGCATGGCAAATTAAAATGTCGTTAATTCCTTATAGATAATAGGCTTTATCAAGCTCAAAACCGGACTGGCTTCAGGAAGCTAAAAACAGAAAATCTGTCTAGAGATCTCTATAGGTGAGAGAAGCTTGATTTTAAGATAATAGGCTTTCTCGACTTAAGTCAATGAAACAATAAAATTTGATCGCCTCAGTTAACCGCAGCAGGAAGACACGCAACATAAAAAAAAAAGGATTTCGTTAGCGACACACATCAGCGTCATTTAAAATACTCTCGATACCATGTTGCATGGATGAATAGGCCAACTCTTGAACCCAATTCTCTGTTAGCTGCTACCTACGAAATTAAAACAGCAGATAAAAAAAATCAGGCCTAAATGCTGAACGTTGGGTCTAAAATTACGTTGTCGAAATTTCGACACTGTGTTGCATAAATGAATAGGCATACTCTCGAACCCATTTTTCCGTTATCTACTATTTAATAAATTAAAACGACAGGCACACACTAGGTCTAAAAGCTGACAATTTTGCCTAAATCTAAAAATATCCTAAAAGCTAACATATTTTTTCACCGGCAATTGGGATGGTTACTATTGTAGATAGTATAATAGAGTCGCTGTTGCAGTGCTTGATAGAGGTGTGAACCTCAACATTTTCATTGAAAAAGTGGCGGAAATGAACAGAAGACCGGTTGCGATTAGGTAATCGCTGCAGCTGCTTATTGGGTGAGGTGCCCCCTCTAGATCGACCGCGTTGTCCGTGTATACCTTTGGCCGGCTCTATTAAAACTTAAATTTCGAAGATTTCATGTCGTAGGCTATGCCTTAACAATAACTGCATGTCGTAATATAAAACTAACTTCGAATTTATTTTGTGAATTAATGTAGTTTTAGTAATACTTTCAAAAGTATTACTAAATTACTGCATTACTGCATGTAATGAAATTGTTAGTTGATATGTTTAAATCGACTACAACATAAATTTACCGCAGTGGCCAGCAATAAATGTTAATAATCTTGATCACGATTTTAACAAGCCCTTGCACTTTTCAATACGGCCAAGGGGTTAGAACGTCATATTCCGTGTCTCCGTCCATAGTGGAGGCAAATAGCATAAAGAGACGGTTGGGAAGGGGGATGAGAAACAGTCCCTAATACAACGTTTATGCAAGTAAGAGTCGTATTCGACCAGAAAATCAAAAATGTACACTTATTTTACAAATTGCTGTTTGCCCTCATTTTACCCTATTTTACCCTAAAACACGTCCATGTGTTAAATGGACGAGCGAAACAATACCAGTAAAAGCATCTTTACAAAAAAAAATTATCTCGAAAATTCTGAACAAAAATTGATAATCTGCCCAAAGAAATAAATAAATAATTAATTTTAATAAAAGAAACAATGCTACTACGACAGGCCTGTATTCGTTTGTTTGGGAGTAATAACTGAAGGGCATGAATAATTAGTCTACAGAAGTTTTACAGAAAAATAACTTTTCGTAAAAGCATTTAAATGCCTAATTTAAGATGTTGACTCAGGAGAACCTTCTTGATTAGCCTCTTGCTCCAAAACAACTCTGAAAGAGAGTCAGTGAAGCACTAAAACTGGGGTTTGTTTGTCAACTTGCCTACACAAATACTTTAAAAAAAAAATAACTTTGGGTTACAAGTTTAAAGCCGTTTAAATAGATCAGACAGTATCCCAACTACAACAGTAGAACAGTGTGATGATCTTTGTTCTGCGTCAAAATGATAGCATGCACAGAAGTATTGTTATCGTTCTAGTTTTGTTAAAGGCAACAATTAGAACGTAAACCCCGATAAAGCGAAAAACGGCGATTTTTTTGACTGTGACTGTACTTCCATAACAAAACAAATCAGCAGGGGTTCAAAGGGAGGGGAAATATGAATGGGGGGGGGGAATGAGGCTTAATAGCGCGTCGACAGCTTGGTCATTAGCGCCAACCTCAGTCCCAATATGGATGGGGATATTCAGACCACACAATAGGGGATTCCGGGGTGGGGGGGGGGCAGGGGTTGCGGGACGGGGAAAGAGGTACGGGGGAGGGTCCATGGGGGAAATCGGACCATACAATGGAAGAATGTGGGGCGGGGAGGGGGGTAGGCCGCAGGGGAGTTCGGAGTTTGGAGGCTGGGGGCAGCACGGGACCTTTTCATTTCTCTCAGGTATGTGGGAACCGGCTAGACCGGCGTATGTTACGCCGGGGGTACAGCTAGTACTAGTTAATACTTTAAATTGAAGCCTGTGTTTCAGTCATGTTTTGCCAAATAAATAGTTTGGATAAATAAATAGTGAAGTAAAAATTCTAATTATTCCACCGGGAATGTAATGTAGTGGATGATGGAGAACTCCAAGATGGTGGCTGACCCTGAAGACACGTGCCCAACACAGTAAGTTTGTCTTAAATTAAGGGATTGTTTGTATCTTGTTGTTAATGTATTGAGTAGATTGATTCCTTGTAGTTTCAATACCATGTAGCAAACTATTAATGTATAACTTGTAACCGTTTATCACACTTGAAGCTCTGTATGGTGGCTTGTTAGAGCTGTTGGCCCAAACACCGATGTTCATTTTCGCACATTCTCTGTTATTTACTTTCATAAATTTTTAACGAAGCACACATTCATAAAGCCTGTATAGCCAAGAATTTGACTTCAACCTAATATTAACGAATCGCTAAAACCATTAAAATCAGTATTGCTGGAGGTTGTCGCCATTTTTTGCTCTTAGGCAATTAGCAGGTCTTAAACGCGACATTAGAGTCTTGAGAGAATCGGATAGAAAGATATAATAAACAAAAAAACGGAACGTTAAATGTTTAGAGTAAGGGTCTAAAAGTCAAAACCTGAAAGGAACACGGACAAGCTTTGACAGTCAGGGTCTAGGTGTAAAATTTTGAGGCTGGTAAGCATTAGACCCTTACTACCCGGTGGTTAGCTTTAGTCCTTAAGAATAGGAAAGCAGTAAATACATTTTGACGAAAAACTGTAAATCTTCCTATAAAGACTCACGTGATGATTCATTGGTAGGATGGTGTACATTTCCTGCTTTGCTTTATGTTGAAAAGTTTATTTTTCGGTTTGGTAACGTGACAGAACATACACAGTAAAGAGGATTATTAAGGTATCAACAGTGAACATAAGGTATTATGTGTTCTCGATCAACTAAGATTCTTTATCGATATAGTTCAACAGGGTAATCAAATATGTCATTGCTACCTAGCCCGGCCCTAAACGGGTGAAGAGACTGGAGTTTAAGTGTATTATTATTATTATTATTACACAAATGACGGCAATAGCATGGCTCATAATGCCCAAGAAAAACAATAACATCAACAAGTGAGAAACAGTGCACCGTAGCGTGCTTTAAACTGATTGGTGGAGGTGGAAGAAACGACCTCTTGAGGTAGATGATTCCAAGGACGGATAGTTCGACTGGTGAAGAATTGTTTCCTGGCCTCGGTACGGATGTTTTGCTGGAAAAGTTTAAGGTTGTGTCCACGAGTTCGAGCGTCGCAGTTGCAGCTCAAAGAAAGTGGTTTATAAGAAATGTCGTAATGGTTGTTGAGGCTCTTGAACGATTCGGTGGCATCACCCCTATCGAAGCGTTCGACAAGGCATGACAGGTTGAGAGCATTTAGGTGGGACTCGTAGGGAGTGAAACGAAGGCCAGGGCACCACTTCCTGATTTTCCTCTGAGTCTTTTCAAGAATATCAATTGATTTTGCACAATGAGGTCTCCAGGCCTGGACGCAGTAATCCAGATGAGGCCGAACAAATATCTCGTAGAGCGTTGCAAAACTTGAGTGGGTTAAGTAAGTGAACTAAGCTAAGTAAGCTAAGTAAGCTAAGTAAGTAAGTACGTAAGTAAGTTAAGTAAGTGAAATAAGTTAAGTACTCAAACACTTTAGGGAGTTGTGACTTAAACTTCAATTACGAACTGTAACTTAGTTTATGTGGCCATTGATGCTGTAAATTGGGACATTGTAAGCCGAATTGATTCTCCTTGTCTTTGCTACAATAAATAAAAGACTTTTTTGCTACTGCATCAGTATTAGTCGTCATGGTATATACTACACTCCGACAGTGGGTACACGTTTCGTTTCTCGCAGCAGCTGTGTCAATGTCAGTCTGCCGTAATATCAGTTAGAAATAAATAGACATAAATCGCTGGAAATAATATTAAGGAAAATTGAAAATAAGCCAACAGCGAAAATTACACACTAGAAATAACGTAGTTCAGTAGTCCGGGTTATGCTACTCCGACGAAACGTAAGTGCATAAAGGTGGCTCACTGAACTACGTTATTTCTAGTGTATGATTTTCGCTGTTGGCTTATTTTCAATTTTCCTTAATAGTAATATCAGTTAGGACATTCCAGTTTTTCCAGTAGCGTCTGTTGGATAACCCAAAATATGATTTTTCTTTTTCACAACATTCGTCTTCTTTTGAAGAAAAACGTATACCTGCTTAATCTCGCGTACTTTATTATCCTTTTTTTGGGGGGAGGGGGGGATTGAGTCGTAGCTCCATACATTGCAAGCATTCCATTACATTTTGGAACAGTCTAAAACAATCCATTACTCAGCTATTTAACGTATTTTCATGTTAGCGTCCACCATTCATGGTCTAACACAAAACTAAAAAAAATTAGAAACTTTTTATTTATGTTTTATCAGTTTGTAAAAACTTTTGAGCGTTTGGAAAAAATGTAAAACGTTGAAATAGATTTAAATTACACTAGTATAACAGCAGGCAGGAAAAAAGTTATTAAAAAAATAAATTCACTTGAGCGCATATTGAAAGATGAATAAGTTGTAACGAACATCTACGCGTAATCCTGTTTAAGTTATAATCCCTTTTTTGTTTAAATAATCGTACCACTAATTAAAACACTGCTATAAATATGTGCTGTCAAGAAATAAAATTAATTTTGTAATCACTTCACTCCACTGCTTGTTGAAAGTAGAACAAGTTTTAACGAACCTGTAATCGTATACTCCTTATTAACTTAAACTCCATTTTTGGTTTGATTATTCGCATCAACAACATGCCACATCACGTAACGATCGAACCTGTGGTTACAATCCAGTCGAAAACTGTAATTTTTTAAATAATTTTTCATTCAATGCAAAACACAAAATCCTCAATATGGAGCTTTTCATCATAGGCTCTAAATGAGTATACAAGCTTTCACTATTTCACTCGCAAATGGATTAGAAATTTGAGCCGAAGTAAAATCCAAGGAACGTTATTCTTGAGAGAATTCGACTGAAACTCGTTCATTTTTTGCCAACATGCTGAAATTCAAATTCTACGGAGACAGCGCCATGCACTCTCACGAAAACTGAAAAACCTCCAAAGTATCTTAAACATAAGCTGGAAGCTGGTACTCAACCTTGGTACATGGACATTAAATGCCACATTAATGTAGGTTATATCACTGATTTCACTTTTCCGGAAGGTCTCTATTTACGGCCAAGTCGAGTAGTAGAGGTAATAAGTGCAACGATAGCAAATAGCAAAGCCAAAAATGACGTCAAATTTTAACACAGTCAGTTAAACAAATAAGCCGAAATTGAACTGTGTAATGGCGCGGTTTGACTTTTAAACGATAGTATGGATCAATTTAGTTGGATTCGGATGAAAACAGACTATAGAGCAGTGACATAACATAGTATCATTGTGTATAACTCTATGGTGGAGCCGGTAACTGGGTTAGCTGCAAGGAGCTCTGGAGGTGAAAAAGAAGGTCGTCTTACTGAAGCCAATGCTATTAGACTGGATTTCTTAAGCCCACAACGCGCGATTTTTGTTGTTGGAGAAAACAACGTTTTTTTAAGCCTAAGATATCTGCTCTCAAAGCACTGTCTTGACTAGAAATGCCGTTGTTTTCCCTTACATTTCAATCTAGTGCCCCTTGTAGTTATGCCCTCCAGATGCTATCTCGTAGGCAATATGACGTCACTTGACGCTACCCTATTACATGTTCGATACAAGCCCCTTACCTCATCGATCTGGATACAGGATTTTACTTATTTACGTGGTTTGATTGCATCTGCCGAGATAGTCGGGGCTCTTTTCCCTCCATTGTTACGATGTGTTCTAGTCTGCGGCTCAGATGGCAAAACAATTTCCAAACTTTGTCAGTTTATAAATCAGTAATTCGAATCTCATTTCACGAGTTTTGGTAATTATTCTTGACGATACCGACCAGCTGGCACAAATGTCGCCTAATGGACGCATAAACGTTAAACTACATTTTCGGCGAAACTAATAAACAAAATTCTTGTCAAAGCTGTGAGTTATTCAGTTTGTTTACTGACTTCAACAGAAAATTATGTACTAGTGGTGTTTAATGGACGGTGGTGACGTCACGCCAACACATCCCAATGCTAAAAGTGTAGCCGTTATATACGGTTAATCTGAAAACCCATACACGTGACCGTGGGTTAATTTTGATAACCCCACACTTTTTTGATACCTAACACTTTTTCCACGCTCTACACAACCCCTGCTCCAACACGTGACATATAATGAGACTTTGCAAAACTACCGTACACAACACAAATTCAACCAGCAAACCCCATTGCAACCAACATAAATAGGCACATTT
>JAHWFP010104159.1:37448-50354 GCA_023313725.1 Lithobius niger | reverse complement strand
TCCCTATATCCAGTCCCAGTCACCGACGTTTGTGTTTAAGGTAAAACCGTATTTTCCCTACTTTATTAGTTTAAATAAGATATAGCGTATAAAATGCGCTATTCGCTTGAGTCTCGTAGGTTTTTAGGTGTGTTTTAGATGGTGTCAGTAGGCTAGTTTTCGTACCGTCGGAACGAAATGTTGTCGGATTCGGCTTGGACCATTCATTCATGGATGGGGGTGGATAGGGGGCTAGCATCGTACGCTAGGTTTTTTTTTTCGTGTTAGTGCGGAAAATGTCGCCAGATTACAAATGTGCTGTTCGCTTGAGTATCGTATGTTTTTAGGTGTATTTAGGTGTGTTTACAAGTGTCGGTAGCCTAGTTTTAGTACTGTCGGAGCGAAAGGTTGGCGGATTGGGCCATTCCTCCATGGGTGGGGTCCTAGCATAGTAGCCTACGCGAAGTTTTTTTTTTCTTCGTGTTAGTACGATGAATGTCGCAGGTTGCAAATGTGCTTATTTATGTTGGTTGAATTTGTGTTGTGTACGGTAGTTTTGCAAAGTATGTCACATGGTAGAGCAGTGGTTGTGTGGAGCGCGGAAAAAGTGTTAGATTATCAAAAAAAAGTGTGGATATCAAAAAAAGTATGGGTTATTAAAATTAACCCACGGTCACGTGTGTGGGTTTTCAGATTAACCGTATATAACGGCTATACTTTTAGCATTGGGATGTGTTGGCGTGACGTCACCACCGTGCATTAAACAAGCTTTAATAGAAAACTACGATGTTATGCATCGCAACTATTGAAGGTTGGGGGGGGGGGGAGAAGTGTAAGCACAGTTTCTAATTATTGCATTTTTAATAGAAGGAGTGATGACAGATCATAGTTACTACGGAAAAGCTGGAGCTTGCATTCGGATTTGGATTGCAGTCATTGTCGGAGTTTCGATGGAGATTATAACACACATGTAAACAACGATTTTAAGGCCGTTAAAATTAAAGGTAAATTATCGTTGCCAAGCATTGGTAGAGTTAAGGAGGGCAAAATGCATTATAAAACATTAAATAAACTAGCTTTAGTGAAATGCTAAAACGCATTTAAATGAGTGGGAATTATCAGCAGATAATGGCGTTTTGAAGTAACGGACATTTTTCATAACATTTGTGAGCATTCAAATCAAATAAAAAATACCACGCTAAAATGTGTTTGTGTGTATCCTGCATATATGTGAGGTTAAGTATCGATGGCAGCCCCTCCTATTTCACAACTACGCTAGTGTGTTTAGGCTTTTTGCCTAGAAAGAAAACAATCGAAAAATAAATACATATGTACAGGCTTTCTTCAATAATGGAGGCCGCGAGTTATGAGCGCTGCGGCAGTTTGGAGCGTTTTTCAAATGGATGCTGTTGAATGATGAAAAAGAAATTTAAAGTTCTGTTCCCGCAGGATTGTAGCTGAAGTGTGTGGCTATTAAGGGTTGAAGAAAGCAGCCGATTTGGTCCATTATTAGTGGAGTAATGCACGTTTTAAGACCGAGGTCCTTTTGGCACTTGGGCGCTCAAGAAAAAAAAATGCTCTCCTAGGTTTTTGATTTTTGGAGTTCGGGTCTCCTCTCCAATCCGCCTGGAGTGCAGGACTTCACTACAGCATCCCCAAAAAAGGGGAGGGGTGGGGGTAGGGGGCAAGTGCCAGAGCGTGGAGGGGCCCTTGGAGTTAAGCCTAAACACTACCTAAACACTAATATTGATGTATAACTGCTTAATTAAAAAAAAAAAAGGTGTGAAAGCACCTCGGACTAATAAGCCTAAACTTCAAACAGCAAAGTTAAATATCAACATGTAAAATACGCAGCGCACTAAAGTCACTAGCTGCTGTGCTTCAATTGTCATTGGTTCTAGCAAACTTGTTTTTCCCTGTTCCTTGCCACAAAATAAAATAAAAAAAATTTCGTATCATCAAAAAAGTTAAAAATAAAACACGCACCCACCATGAATGTAATCTAGCTCGTTACATCTCCGTCCTCCTCGTTAGAGATCAGCGGGTGCACGAGCTAGGCGGTGGGAGTGAGTGGCCTCGGCAACACAGCAGACCAATGAGAAATCCAGCGGCTTAATACAACATTCAATCGTCGATTTGTGCAGATTTCTGCGCCGAAAATAACAAGCGAAGCAAGAGCGGAAAGAGTTGAGATTATTGATCGGTGGTGGCGAGCGAAAGAGAAGTACCCCATCACCCCAGTGCGTTGCCAGGCCGGGCTTCCCGCAGGGCTGGGGCCAAAGAGACCGCGGAGCTGTGGCTGAAACCCGGAGTGCCATTAGAGAAGAAAACAGGCAGGCCAGTTAGAAGCAGACCGGAAACACGCACACAGAGTGGCCATTCCGTTAGGCTACGCGTTTGGTTTGCGAGCCATGTCCACGCAGCGGGGGGAATTCCGATACACAATCTTATTGTTGGGTTAAAATCTATTCTGCACGCTTTTGGTGTTTAGGCGGTTAAATAAAGGGTCAATAGACAGGGTGCGATATGCAGTAGAAAATTAGCGCCAATTTCAAATGCTCTACGTAGTAGGTTTAATCTTAGGGACAAACATCGGCGTCGATCCTGGTACGAGCTGGGATTATTAGGTGTGTGGGAGGATGCCCAGACGGCCGGGACTCGCTGCTGTACAATTCTCCTAAGAGGCCCCGTGGCGCGACTGCAGCGCTGATTGAAAACAACGACAGAATGCGTAGGCGACTTAGCATATTAGAAGATTGTGATTCTCTAAGCCGTCACTAGAGAGCCACTGAGCTGCGACCGTTAAGGGACGATATTTCAACAAAGCCTACGTAGGTGCCCTCATTCGTTTCAAAATTGGGCAAGTTTAAACGAGCCTCTCATAGAAAAAATGTTCGTTCAGGACGTAAATACAGTGCAGCGCCATTCTTTTGTCTGCTCCAGTAATCAGTGTGAACAACGTTATAAGCCGATAGTATGAAAATTGGCAAGTATCCATTTGAAGATTTGCACCGTCATGTTCATGAGGACACTGCGTGTTCGCAAAATGCAGCTCATGCAATTGAGACGTCCACCGACGTCCACCGTCGGCCTCCTCCAAAACACCTAACAATCCTTGTATGAGGGTGACTTGAGGTGTTAATGACGCGGCCGAACGTGTGTCCCTCACCCCTACGAAAGTGACTGCAAATTTTTAATTGGTGTATATTTATCTGACTGATGCCACAACCTAAAAACCGCAAAGTGTAAAAGTGGCAAATACTGATGGTCATATTTTGGAGGTTTGATGCGCTCTAGCCGAAGCTGTGGCACCAAAAGGAGAGAGAGGGACAATATTAATAGGTAATTCCAGTCGAAAATACCAAGGATCTTTTACAATCCACAATCAACATAACACGAGACATCAAATTCACTTCTCGAAAATGCCTGGGATATCTGAAGCCAGGCCACGGACATCTGGTTTTTATTCGCATGAATGCTATAAATCCAGAGGGACGGTGAAGACCGAAACGGACCAATTCATTGTTGGCAATTTAACGAAATTAATTTTTACCAACAGTTCATTACTAGGCTTTGCAACGCTGTTAATCATGCTCGATTTACATTGAAAAAACTAGGAAATAGAAAGAAAAGACAACACCGGACCTTTCTGCTTCAGTAATTATGCAGGTCGAAGCTTTTCTCGTCGCTGACTAGTCACCGACAAACAAACCACAGATCTTGACAGTATATCCCACTTAGTGCGAGCTGTTTGCTTGCATCGACTCATACCCATATTAGGGAAATGACGTCATCTTTGTTAATTGTTGGACTTTTACGGAAACTCGAAGATCCTTTTCGTCAGGATAAGTTTTATTTGGTGAATCAGCGGCATAAAAGTGAGGTTTAGGGCTACTTACAACAACATACCAACGCCAAAGCAAACGAAATTATAGGCTGGATAACGGATACGATGGGGGCTAGTATCGCTATGCCAAATAGAGAAAAGATCGTAACATCGTGAACATCGAAAACATCGTAAACTTCGATGAGGTTAGTATACTCAAAATTTTATGTTAAACATTTACTGTTAATACTTCACAAATAAAATCTGGTGTCGAATCTAGTATCGCTTTGTAGAAAGAAAACCAAAATTATAAAATAAAATCTGTAATTTGTGCTTTTTAGCACTCAACTCCTTTCCAGCAAATTTTCCTCGACCCTCTCTCGGGATATTAAACTTGGATAGGAGTTTCGTGTAAAACACCCAAATGATCGATGCCATAGAAGCACTCGTTGCATTATGACTGAAAAAAAAACATTGGACCTGGTACCCACAAGTGGAGCTTAGTCTCATTCTACAGATTTCAAAGCATCAGACTTTCAATTTGAAACGGTTTACCTTCACGAGAGTGATGAATTATGCATTCATACAAACTTTTAAGATGTTCAACAGAATTATTTTGAAATCATAAGAAACCCTGGTGCATTGACAAGCCTGAATTCGTCTTTGTTCTTCGACAAAAGAACGTACCTAGAATGAATTTGCTATGTCTCAATTCCTGCCAGTAGTACAAGAAATCCATTAGCAGACTGACTTATACGTTCTTCAAAGGGTGCCTGAAGGAAGCTGCTCCCTACCTTGAACAGTTAACAACTTGTTATTCCTTTTACTTGTATAAGAGAGAAGCTTTAAACGCTGAGGATTCTCCACGTATACAATTTTGTTCCATATTAGCATAGAAGAACCCAATCAACGACAAATGACTAACCAGTCAGAGTGATCGAAAGATTCCACATGCTATTTGTTCCTTAGTGAGTACACCATATATTATTACCGATTAATGGGAATTTTTTTTTATATAATTGTATGTGAACAATGAAACTCTGTGGTATTATACGAGATTATCATAATGGTGAAAGGGCCTCTCACCCCAAAATACAACTTTTTGAAAAGTGGATTTAAACCAGCTTTCAACGATCAGGATTTGATGTTCAAATACCAGTTCTTTGTCAAGGAGCAGCATTGACCGTGATTATGAATTCGGATTTATAAAGTTCTTATTATTGGGATAAATATTTGTGGTTAAAATTATTTTAAAAGAATTTGCAGCTACTTGGGTTTCTACGATCGTGATTATACGGAATTGCCAATTTTATTGATTCTAAAATGTTGGAAATTATAAGGATAAATTGCTAAGTAACCTGTAGTAAACCGACTTTGGTATGCGGACAGAACGAGTTTGGTTGTCACTTTGACATAACTGGATTTCAGTTTTCTTGTGAAATAACCTAATTGGGGACCGGTTAAAATGATCAGAAGTTTACCTATAATCCCATGGGAAAATCATCCGTGTTTGTGTGTGTGTTTATAAATTAGCCGATCTTAAAACATAAATTGTTAATGCACAGACGTTTAGACCTAAAACAGTCCGTCGCGCTGCCTTTCTGTCCAAACGATTTCTTTAAATGCGCTTATCAGATCAGAATTAAACTTGGGATTTATGCACTTACGGCTATATTGGGATTGGGCTTCGGAAATTGTCGGCCTTTTCTGAACACAGAATCATGGTAGTAGCATCACCTTGCTACTTCGTGAACGGCACTGCTAGCGGCAGAGGCTAAAACTGTGGGGTTGGATTTATCTGGAGTTTCGATTGCAAAATAACTTTCGATTATCAGCCACAGAAGAACTGCGCTAAAAAATCTACTTTGAAAGTGCCTTGTCACAATTTTATTGCAGTTAGGTAAGCGTGAACACAACTTAGGTATGATTAATTTTAGAAGACGTTCTGAAGATGCTAAAGTATAATAGTCAGCTTTGCATCACTTTTCGTGGAGTTGGATCAATGTTGCTTCGGCTGCGGTTACAGACTAATGGTTTGGCAGCGCCATTACCATACATTAGAAAGTTAACTAGGTTCACATCTTAACTTCTTCCAAGCATACGCAGGACCCTGGCATTAATTGCGGCTACTAACGCCTCTGCTAATGCTTTGCGGGCGAAGCAGCACGGAGGCAACGCAATAGGATAGCTATTTAGTAGCCGCAACTATCGCCAGGGGCCTGCGCAGGCTTGGATGAGGTAAGATGCGGTATCTAGTTAACTTTCTAATGTATGGCCATGCTACGAGCTTGGCCCACTGCCATTTCCTGTTGTGAGAGGTACTGCGAACTGAATGGGATCGAGCTCGTCTGTATATTCAACGGACGCGGCGTGACATGCGTTTTGTGACGTTGTTGTAGAGTAAAACAATCAATGAATAAAGGTAACTTATGATTCCTATCATAAGACATTGAAGCGAAAAAATGTTAACGTTAGTATAGAACTAAAACGATTTTCCTTCTGTAAAAAATCTTGTAACGGGTGCTTGGAAAGGTATTTCCTTTTGATGATCTCCAAGACGACATCTGTCATATCTTCCTATAGTCTTCAGAGTTGGATCGGGTCACCGGGTCTTTCGGATCAAGTTTTAGGCTGAGTCACCGGGTCTGAGCACCAGATTCGGAAATTTGGCTCACACCCAGAGACCCGGAATTTCGATTAGCTCTGGCGATCTAGCCTGACCTGGTTAGCTGAACTGATTCAGAGACCCACTGGTTCCCCCCAACTAAGCCACACACTAAAATTAATTGAACTTTTTTCCTGTGTTAGTACCGAAAGTGACTGCCACTGTTTCTATGGAAAATATTTTTCGGTTCTTTAGTATATCCACCCAAAAATAATAAAAATAACAAGTTTACAGGACTGGGGGTGTGGTGGTTTATGGTAGCAAATATTTCTTGGACCTTATTTTCAGTTGTTTCCCTTCCTGCCCAAGATCACTGAGTCAACCCAGGTCCAGCCGGGTCAATACAGATCCATCTGGGTCATCAGGTAATTCCAGGTCTGAACGGATCACTGGGTCTGGCCGGGTCACTACTCAATCCGGAAAACCGGGTCTGGCCGGGTCGTCTGGTCCCGGATAAACCTGGGTTCGGGTTACTGGGTCAAAAAAAAGTGACCCGGTCCAACTCTGGCGGTCTTTGGTTATTGTTACTAGGCAACAGTAGGCCTATCCCATGATCCCTTGCAAATCCGACAGTAAAACAAAATCACACAACATGAAAAATCAGTTAGCCTCCAGGCTAGCAAGCGGGCTGGTCATTCCACCTTAGGTCTCCGGTGTTAGGGTCTTCTTTATTCAGTTAAGCCTTCTGTAGGCCTGAAGCAAATGAACCCTAAGCCTTTTTCGATTTTATCTCTAAAGTTCCCTAACCTAATTTAAACCTAAAGTTCCCAAGCCTCAGTCTAATATCTCTTCCCATGTCAGTTTTACAAAACATTCCACGATTTTGTATCCATGAGAACAAAATTTGAACGGAACCAATTTAAAAGTCATTGCATGATTACAGGCGTATTTTCCGTCCAAGCTGTTTCAAGACGGACAGTTTAAACAGAAATTCAACGTAATTACGCGATCATTGAAATACCATGTCTTCGTAAAATTTAAGTAATTATTATACTTTCTTATAACAATTACTCGTTTCATCCTTCTATAAATCAAGAGCATTTTTAGTATAGCTGTACTCTGAAAGTCCTTCCCCGATGACTGCTTAATATAATCTGCATTAACTCCCACACCACCACAGAACTGCAGGTTTCCAGTAAAAAGTGGAATGGGGGAACACTGCTGAAACTGCTGCTCTGAGAAGGAAATTAATACAATGAAAAACTATTTACGTGGTGTAATTCATAGGAGAAACTAGTGGTGATGTACACTTAGATAAACAATTTTTTTTTATTAAAATTGTAGCAAACGGTCATTTAAAAAAAAAAACCTCACGAGCACCACATAAACTAAGTTTTCTAAATTATTTACCACTTTTACTGTTTTACTGTCTCCCACGTTAAAGTCGAAATTTCGATGCGTAATATCTCCGCCGACTCAAATTTGGTATATAAGCTTTGTTGGACCGTGAGGGAGGGGGATGCGATTGAGGCTTTAAGCACGTCGATAACTAGGTCATTCGCGCCAACCTCAGTCACAGTGCAGTCATCCGGGTTGTCACTGAGAAATGCATTACAGATGTTAAACAAACCACAAATCTAGATCGTATTATATATCGGCTGTACCTTACACAAATATTTAAAAAAATCTTTAAAAAAAAAAACAGGAGGACAGTGCAAAGTCTCACTAAAAATGGAAACTGCGATAACACCATCAAGATGGTGACAATCGATTACGGCCCATGACGAACCGTAAGTGCTCGGCGACAGGAGGGATACGATGTGAAGGAAGCTTACACATTGCCCTCTCGAAAGGAAGCAATGTGTATGGTTGGTGTGACCAATACATAAACGGGCCAACACCAACCTCTTCATGGCCGAGTGTCATCTCTGGACAGTGCCTTTAACAGTCCACAACTTATTGCCGTCTTGTTTGTCCCACAAGACTTGCCAAGCAGCATGCAACCTTAGACGTAGAGTTGGAAAGGCGTCAGAGAGAACAATGCTGAGATCCTTACCGAGAGGACCGCAAAGGGAACCTTTTGCTAAGCTTGGATTTGCTGTGTCAAGGGGTTCCGAGGGTTGTACGACGCCAAGGACCCCAGAGCACTCAATGAATCACTAAAGATGATAAAATGCGTGTCCCGAAGGTCGAGGATCCATTCACCCGCCAGACCGAGTGCCAGAAGCTCTGCCGAAAACTCAGAATAGCCTGATGGAATGTGATGGGAAAGAAGCACTCCCTCATGCACACAATCACAAGCCACGCCAATCTCTGACTTCGACCCATCAGTGAAATCCCGCCGATATTCGACGCACTGGTAACACAGCCGCCGGAACTTCTGCAAGTACCTTGTTGGTGGAATGGAACAAATGTACCAACATTTCTTAATTTCCGATTTATCAGATCGGAGATCTGGTCTTGAGCTAGAATGGTTGTTTTAATTTTGGATTGGATTTCTTTCTCGACTTTGGACACGTAAACTCATAAAGCTACTTGAAAAGAAAAAAAAAAGAATGAATTAGAAATAAAACTACAAGAAGAAAATGAATGGCATAACCTAGCAATAAACAACTAGCAACAACAAAGAAATCTAGGAGACGTAAATATTCATATGTTTAAAGGTGTATACGTTTTTAAAAGACAATGCAACACGCTGCATTAAAATGAAACAAAACCATCTGTACTAAGCTAAGCAAAAGGCAATGAAAGAATATGTGGCCAAACCGTATACCACACCAATGAGATCTCACATCTTTGCCTGAAGAATAACAGTATGCCAAAGTATTTCTAATTAGAAAACAAAAACGAACTCGTTTGATGTTTAAAGCAAGGTTTAACTGAACCAAAGTCAAAATAGGAAAGGAACACGAAGAAGCTTTCATGTAAGGTTTCAGATATCACAATGTAGCTGAAGTGCTAAGTCCACGTCTGGTCCACGTGAGATCTTATTGATGTCCTCAAAAATTGCAACCATTAAAAATGGGGAACTAACACTAATGTATGTCAGGTTTCAATAAATGCAGATTAAATTCGAGCCATGCTTTCAAATATTTCTAAACATAGAAAAGATAATATAAAGTAGTTTTATTTCGTAGTACTTGGATTAATGAGTAATATATTTCTTAGATTGGTTAAATTTAAAAAACCAGGTAGCTTGGAAATAACGAGAATCAGACACTCACACAACTGCACAACTCATACAATCCTATATCTTTTTTTCTCTTTTTTTTTCCCACTGTTCTTCGGTCTGATCGTCTCCTTTCAGCATATCACCCTATTGACAATTTATGACGACTAGTTTTTTTTTTACCGTTTTTCAGTGATGTTGTTATGCCAATTAGTAGATACCACGTTATTAGCTTTCCTGCCAGGGTTCAAATTTTAAAACAGTAAAGGACATTTGAAACATTTTGTTTTGGTGGTCAGAATACAATTGTGGAGGACAGCAGTGAAGTTTCACGTGAACTTAACACTTCAGCAACATCGTGGTATTTGAAATCTTACGGGAAAGCTTATTCGTGTTATTTTGCTGTTTTGACTTTGGTTCCTTAAACATCAAAAACGTTCGTTTTTGTTTTCTAATTTTGTATTTTAAGGCCCTCGCGAAATTTTGAGGTGAACACAACATGCAGGTGTCAACTGATTATTACCAGGATACAATAATGACATGAAACAATGAAAAAAAAAAAAATGAATGCACGCAGCAACATTCTTAAAAATTAAATAAAAAAGCACGTGGCGGAGAAAACAATCCTCTTTTTTTTGTATTATTATTTCTGTTATTTATTTATTTATTTATTTATACATTACCGGAGTCTACAAAGCTTTGACGCTACACAATTATAGGCCATTCTACGAATTATGGGTGAGATCAGGACTGAGGCATGGAATGTCACCGAAGGGCTTACCGCTCTCAATAAAAAACTCAACTCAACTCAGTACTGAGGCATGTATTGTTTCTACGCAAAAGGTAAACAATGCAAACGTGCAAAAAAACCAGTAGCCTACAATCAACCCGGATCCCCGCTTTTTTTTTTTTGTAACCAAGAAGAAGCATGAAACGGACCGGTGAAATTCATCCCCCATGAAACTCACCACCTGTCGGGTGAAATTCGCGTCAGGTCAACTGACCTAACTTAATCCAGACATATTACGTTTATTTGCTGCGTTATTATTATTCTATGTTAGGTAGGGTTATTGGCCTTGGCTCGAATTTCACCAAACAGAATGTGAATTGTACGGCCCTCAACGAATTTCACCCTGCCGTTTCATGTTTCCTTAGTTAAAAAAAATACGCGGGAAGGGGAAGGGATAAATAAAGTTATGCTTGATTAAAAAAAAAAACAAAAAAAAAAACAGTATAAACAGTATAGCTTAAAACTAACATTACTAACACTCGAAATATTGTTTGACTACGGCAGCTGTTAAATCGAAACAAGAGCAAACCGTCTCGTAATTTCGGCAGGTCTTCTGCAAAATACAAAACAACAATGAAGTATTCGATTACTTCTGACAACCAGAATGACGTGACGAAAATGGTTACAATTAAATTAGCGCCTTCCTCTGAAGCACGGCGTAAATCCTAGATTAATTAAAAAAAAAAATCAGTCAATACAATGAGAGTGTTAGTTATCAGATGACTCTACGGGTTTTATTGCGACCGCTGCTTTGCTTACATACGCAGAACTAACGGATACAAAGTGAAATTCCCAATCAACACCGTTTTTTTTTTTGACAACTCCCAATCATTCCGTGAGATATCCAGACACTAATTCTATAGTGTTGCATTAATCTTCTTTCCCAGAATTTTCCCAGAAAACCCATTCAAAACCCGCACTACGACCAGCCCAGAAGCTTTGTCCCCATCCAAGGTTATCGGAATCAGCTGTATACTCAACCTAGAAATATACAGGGTGGTCTAAAAGTCTGGTCACACGCAAATAACTGCCGATATAATGGTCATACATTTATTCTGAAGACATATTTCTAATGTAAGTCAGATATGGGGAAACCAATGAAGATATTTTCAATAACCTTGAAAACAGCATTCAAGGTCATCAGCAATCTGTTTTCCAAACGGCGCAAGATACAGCACAACAGTGAATTAGAAAGTTGTACGCCAGTGTCAAACATGACAAACTGGGGAAACAGATTGAAAATCGGAGCATAATTGCAATAGTTATGAGGAAAACAAAATAGCAACAGAGTCTTCCTTGAACGTTTTAACTGCCATGCAGTGAAGCTTGACATGCATGGCAGTTAAAACGTTCAGGAAACGTTGTTGCTATTATGTTTTCCTCATAACTATTGCAATTATGCTCCGATTTTTAATCTGTTTTCGCACTTTGTCCTGTTTGACGCTCGCGTACAACTTTGTAATTCACTTTTGTGCTGTATCTTGCACCATTTGGAAAATAGAATGCTGATGACCTTGGGTGCTGTTTTCAAGGTCATTGAACATATCTTCATTGGCTTCCCCATATCTGACTTACATTACAAATATGCCTTCAGAATAAATGTAGGACCATTAGGGCACGTTTACGCAACGACTCGCTTTTGCATTCTCGCAGCTAGAAGCTAGAAATCACCTCAAATTCCAACTGCCGCCTCGCATGGAAAACAGCAAATAACGTGAGTTCAGAAACGTTTGGGAAAATTGTTTCGTCATGAGGAATTCTTTATATTATTGGCACGGATTACAAGACTGCAAGTATTTACTCAAACGATGTCGTATTTAGGCAATCCATTTAGCGTTGTTACCATGACAATGCCACCTTTGCCATCACAATCGAGTTCCAGCTGCGAGAATGCAAAGGCGAGTCGCTGCGTAAACGCGCCCTTATATCGGCAGTTATTTGCGTATGACCAGACTTTTAGACCACACTGTATTTCGCTTACTTGGGTGAATTGTTATTTTTACTTTATCTGGACACACGCTAGTGTATCGCGCAAGTTAGGCAACAATCATCACAACAAACATCACATCAATTCAATTGCCGAGGTTGTAAACCATTGTAGCGCGGCGCAATAGCATCAGTATCTTATATCTTGAAGCATAGTTGGGCACATTTCAGGTACTTGGGGAAAAATAATAATGCGGTACAAAAGCTTAAATTGTGTTGAAATCAAGAGCAATAACCCACCTGACAAAAATTAACTCGTGTAGGAATGCCAGCTAAGCTGCTTTCAATGCAAAATCTGACCCTCAATAATGTTGAAAATGTGTAACTCCCTAACTAGCTAATTCTAGTCCGCTCATCCCCATGTTAATTTCCTTAGGGTGGTTATTCATCGATACAGAGATAACGGGAAGGCTTCCAGCTATGAAATTGGACGAATGGCTGCAGTACGATACGAACTGCGTACTTTTTTCATAAACAGATTATTTTGTGGAGCTTGAGAAAATCGGTAAAGGTAGGCTGCTCCTGGACGCAGTGAGGACTCCACAAATTCA
>JAHWFP010104159.1:16768-37048 GCA_023313725.1 Lithobius niger | reverse complement strand
TTGATCTCCAAGATGGCGGCATGTCAGGCCGCGTTTGTGAATTTGCGTGTGTTGTAATCATGTATTCTCAAGCGTTTTGTGAGCAAGAAAGTTACATACTTTCGAAAATTAATATTTGTTGTGCTTTGATGAATTTGTGGAGTCCTCACTGCGTCCAGGAGCAGCCTACTTTTACCGATGCGTACTTTTTATGGTTTGGAGCCTATGGGTGTAACGAGGATGGGGTGAGATGGCGCGTAAGTACGACAATATTGTTATAACCATTGTTAGTATTGTCAGCATCGTCTCTCATTGGACAGCCGAACTTCGGACAATGACAACGTGTATACTGACATGAGTGCGTAGACACACAGTAGTGTAGCACGATAAATCTAAACAACGTTGCCAAAGAAATTGTATTCACGTCCAGTTCACGAAAACTAAACCAACTCTAAAAACAAAGCAAAGTAAACAAAGCCAAAAACTGGTGAAGAGGCCACCAAGTTGAGAGTGGTTCGGCCTATAGGCAAAAGGTAGTAGCAAATTGTTGAAAACCAATTTCTTGTTGACGTGCCACTTCATTACACATATGCACGGTAGTGGAGTTGAGTCTAATACACAATCTAAAAAAGAAGGACTGATATCATATCAAAAACCAAAACTGTTAAAAGGGGCCGCCAAGTTCCGAATGATTCGGCCTTTCAAAGCAGTGATATCAACACACCAAAAGATTCGCCAACTTAATCGCACCGAATAATACTTTGGACGTTAAATGAAAACTTGAACATTGCTACCAAAAGTAGCAATGTTCTAGTTTTCATTTAACCTTCGAACTATTAGGCGGTGCGATTAAGTTGGCGAATGTTTTGTGCGTTGATATCACTCCTTTGAAGGGCCGAACCATTCGGAACTTGGCGGCTGCTTTTACCAGTTTTAGTTTTTGATATGATAGGATCATCCTTTCGGACAAACGTAAATGTAATAATACTCGATTGTTGACTAAGCATTCAATATAAAAAATACACTTGTACGTATAAACAAATAGCCGTCGTAGCATCCGAGGACTACTGTTTGTTTATATCTTCTCACTGCATTGTCTTAATTCTTCATTTACACTTATATCAACCACATTTCCACAACCAACGACGTCTTCACAACAAACAATTGAATTGTTTAACATAAGTTTGGTTTTTAATCTGTGATTCGTGAGGACTTGGATAATTAAAAGCTGCTGACCTGTTCTAATTATAAACCGTTCCATTGTAGATGAACCTGAACCCACTTATCCTACATCCACCGTTGATTTCAAGTCAAACCGTAACTGGCCGGCTTCCCAAAAAAGGTGTTACAGTATTGTTTTGTTTATTGCTCTCATCATGCAGCAATCGATTGAAAACAAAATGTCGGAAGTTGGCCAAAAATAAATCTCGTCCCTTCTTTTGTCATCGATCACATTCGGCTTTCATCAAAACGCAAGAGAAAAAAAAAAGGGAAAAGGAAACAAGAACAATATATCGGTGTGGCAGCAAAAGTAATCTGCTGTACTCAACGACAAAAGCTCTGCAAGTCTTTCCATCCAGCTGACAGTTGCCACCTAGAGAGCAACACAACAGCGAAAGATCGTGAGTTCAGACTGCAATGCCCTCTGAATAATGGGGTATAGAAGCAAAACTAGAAAAAAAAAAGAGAAAAAACAGCCCACATTCTCTAAAAGACAATGGCCATGCATTGGAGATATTAGTATTATTGTCGCCCAACGTCAACTCGAGCCATAAAAAAATTGTCGATGGAACCAAAGGGACGTAAGAGTTAGATAGATCATGGTGAAATATGGAATGTTCTGATGTCAAGAGGGAAAAAAAAGACAACCATAACGGTAGGAAACAAGTTATGACGTCGCAAAGAAAGATGGACAAAGTATGACCGTTTCTGAAGTATATTTTCACACAGTAGAGCACGCTGAAATATTTCTTGTCTTCTTATATACATAGTCCTGAGCATAAGTATTCTGGACAACTGCAGTTGCGTGCGTGAGAAGGAAAAATATCAAGAAACTTTGGCAGCTGAGTAACCAGTAACTTTTAGCAAGCATGTGACCAAACAACATGTATAGAATGTGAAACTGATTTGACCGTATTTCTGCAAATTTAAAAATAAGTTATTACCTACAGTACAAATTCTTTAGAAATAAGCCAACCGCCACGTGCCTTTGTATTATTTACATCGATTAGTGCACACAGAGCAGAGATCGGTTAAAACAAAAATGAACGAGGAAATCTTTCAAGATTTAGAGGGAGTCGACTGGTCTACGAAGACAACCGTCCATTCTTTGTTTAAGTGACTGCATAATTATGCAAACCACTACACTATTTACATATTTGTTTCAATGCTAAAATTTGCTGCTTGCTCAACTACTAAACAAAGAGCTCTAGGAGATGATATTGCTATGGGGCAATGATCAGCTAATATCACCTGAAACCAGAACGACTGGTCAGTCCATCCAAACCAACATAAATCCATTACGTATTAAGGTCGACATCATCCAACTCTCAAGCTGCATTCAACTGCAATTGCATTCACTTTAGCTTATTCCAGAGAATCAATGAACTTAAAGGGGAGTCAATTCTAAATCAGCAACTTTCAGTAGATGACGAGTTGTGCTCTACTGTTTATCTAAAAGGCACCTGGTGTAAACAAATTACATCATAAAAATGAATTATTTATGCCCAATGCTGATGTGACAATGGCACTAATCCATCAGTCTTTCCCCAAACAATAGCTTTGACCTAAACATCAGTTTGGAAATACAGTGGCAATAATGGTTTGTTCATGTAAGCCGATGAGAAAATAAGACAAAACTGACGTCATATAGTGTTTACCATCATGCAAACGTCTGAATAGCTGGTTTTGATCTCACTGTAAAAGCACTTGAGCCTATTTCGCGCAACAAAGTTCTTCTCCATTGGTTGAAGGCCCGATGTCACCATTAGCTGACTAGTCTTGTAACTGTATACGTTTACACACATCCATTCGAAGATAGTGCCTTCATCTACAGCTGTGTTCTGCTGTTCAATAAAATATGCATAGATCTAACCACAGTCGTGGAATCAGGTTCTTGGTTTCGTGATAGAACACCCAATATATGGAACCGTGACGTGCATGGTCACGGTAAAGAACGAAACAGTCGACTCTATCCTTCAACATACTTCTTCACTTCACATAATCACGGTGGTGTCGTGGTTCTGTAATATCATATGTCGTGTCTAACCAACCTGCCCAGCATCTCGGCCCAACAATGTCCTGGCCCGTAAAAGGTTCTGCTCAGAACACTGTAGGACCAGTATACTGGACAGGGTGATAAGGCACGACATAATTACAGTACCGTGACACCACGTTCACCGTGATTATGTGAAGTGAAGAAGTATGTTGAAGGATAGAGTCGACTATTTTGTTCTTTACCGTGACCATGCACGTCACAGTCCCATACATTCGGTGAACTATCACGAAACCGGCAACCTGCTTCCACACGACTGTGGTTAGATCTACTAAGGTTTTATTGAACAGTGGAACACAGCCGTGCATGAAGTTATGTAACGCTGCCCTCGAATGTGAAAATGTACGTAAACGTATACAATTACAGGGCCAGTCGGCATTACTTGTAAAATCCGCCACAAGAAGGGTAAAATTCAGGATTTCATTCGCATTTACTCCATACACAGACTGTATATCCACCCCATTTTTATCTTCTATATGTACTGAATCCAAATTATTGTTGTTGTGTTTAACGATATGCGTATTTCTATTACGAATTTCTATTGTTGAAAAAAAAAGCAGCTTTAAAATTTGTTGAAAGAGTCGCGCCATTTGCTGGCTTGCAATAAATTTTGAGTAAGATCAACAACAACTATTCGGGGAATCCAGAAATCGATATGACCAACACTTGCCTTCACAAATTAGCAGCCGAGCGAAATTGAGATTCAACGAGTAAAGATCTCAGAAGCCTGAAAAGAGTAGTTCTCTTAATTACAACAGCGAAACACGAATTAGTTGGGTTAGTTCATTCGGTACTTAATGAACCGTTGTTTCCAAGGCATTCATCTCAGTAAGAATAATGGCTTCGTGCTGTGGGGTTTTCATAAATATTGTATATTCATTCTATAAATACACTCAATATCCACACAGAAAGCTTAACAATTAGCTCCGTATTCTCTTGCATCGCAGGTGGACCCCTATGCAGATCCGCTAATATATCACTGTGTTTCATGTAACAAGACTAAAGGAAACTCAGTACGAACCTCTACGTAGCTGTCTATTAGGCAGATGGTTAGGCTGTCGAAAATGGCGATAGTGAAGGGTCGTTTCGAATGCCGTAGTTCCACGGTTGTCAAAGAGAGTTCCCAGTATCTATGTACTGGACTGTTGCATGCTACCTCCATCTATCAACAAGCAAATCGTTAAACCTTGTAGAAAGCGAAAGAGTTCAGGAGGGAATGCCTTTAAAGTGCCAAACATGAGGTAAACCTTCATAACCTAACACAAATCAAGAAAGGCTTTTATTACCAGGGTTTACCAACAGAAGATTTATCAATCTGGCTGTTGAAAAACACTTAAATCGTAAATAAAACTGGTAAAACATTTCTTTAAGCTTTTTTGCAGATGGCATGGTATGGGTACGAACGACATAAACGGTTCAAACCTTCGGATCACTTCACTGACACCACTGATCACTGGCCCATTGCTCTAGGACCAATGTTATTCATTTTAATTCTAACGCTAAAAGAACTATCGTTTTTGGTTATGTCGGAAAGCTGATAAATCTGTAGAATCGAGCAAAAAACAGAATAAATATTTTTTAAATAAATTTCTGGGAGGTGTATGGCGTCTGAAACAAACTAATGCTCGGCTACATGAACCGGCTTAGTTCATAGGTGTTTTAGAAAACCTGTGGATTCGAACCAGGAACTCTCCAATCACCGCAAAGTTGAAATAGGACGTAATAGCTTTCATTAGCTACCAGGAACCCATTTCCTGTCCCAGACCACATCAGGTTTTTCAGGCAATTGGTCGTAATGGTGACTGAGCAGTGGCACAGCTAAGCCTAGTTGCCTGGAGAAGCTGATCTGGTCGATGACCGGAAAGGGGACCATGGCAAAGTTCCTGGTCATCATAGACTGGCTGGCACTTCGCCATGGTCCCCCTTTCTATAGTCGTAGACCAGATCAGGTAGTACGACAAACCACCACACTCCTGCAGTGGCTATGGGTTTATTCAAGCCTATTCTGGACATCATCTCTGCCCCTTCCAAGGATCTGAGTTTTCCCGAATTAAATCCCCGGGATTTCACCTCCCATCTTTTACTAGGTTTCTTTCTGCTTCAATACCGTCTGGTAATGTTTAAAATTTAGCCGGTTCATCTACAAATTTGCTTCAGAAGACTTAAGGCTCCAAGAAATTATACCGTAAACCGCCTATTAGCAGCCCTGACAAACCTAAGGACCCCTCTCTCGCCCCTTAAATGCTTTAAGATCAGACGTCGTGAAATAATCGCCCCCCCCCCCCCCCCAACCAGGGGTGTAACTAGGTTATTTCACAATTTCTGACCTTGAAGCATTTTAGATCGTAATTTGTTTGCTAGATATTGAATATTGACTAAAAGCTTCGTACATTCAAGGAAATCAATGTTTCATCCTCTTCAATCGTGATTATTCTGCACCAAAATTAACAAAAAGCTTCATACATAAAGAAAACTAAATAAACTTGTGATGAATTAGATTAACAAACGAGAATAAAGTATAGCGTTAATGCTAAACCAAATCGAAACCGTGAGTCGTAGCAGATAACAACAGCACGAGTGAAATGTTTTAAGTATTTCTTGTATGTGTTATCTTATTGCTGTCCTCAAAACGAAACTAAAGCCAAAAAAAAAAAGGACCGTAAA
This sequence comes from Lithobius niger, assembly GCA_023313725.1. NCBI lineage: Eukaryota > Metazoa > Arthropoda > Chilopoda > Lithobiomorpha > Lithobiidae > Lithobius > Lithobius niger. Next base: position 31,131 of record JAHWFP010104159.1, on the reverse strand, counting down.
ACGGAATTTTCGGCTTTTGCTAAGAAAACAAATGGATTTTATCAATTTGGACGAAAAGTATATGATATCTACCCAAAACAAAACTTGTTAAGGATTCCTGCCAAGGTTTTTGGCCGTTTGAAGTCGTGGTATCAAACGCTAAGCTCTTTCGCAAAGTTTATCACTCCAACTAAGACTCAAACGTTTAATGAAATAACTGAAATTGCGCAGAAGCAATTTTCATACATTTCATTTAACCTTCGAACTATTACTCGGTGGAATTAACTTAGTGAAAGAGCTTGGCGTTTGATATCACAACTTCAAACGGCCGAAAACCTTGACGGGATTCCCCAATAACTTTTATTTAGGGGTAGATTGACATTAAAGTGTATTCAGAGTTTCATTGAAAAACAGATGATTGACTGCCTAATGGCAAATTGCCACTTGAAAATTAGTAATAACTTCTCGTTGCCAAACATGTGAACAAAGGCATTTTATGACTCCACTCTACCGAACGAACTGAGCCCAAACCAGACCGGCTGCTCGCAGCTCCACGGTGTCGCAAGATGGTGGACCAAAGACTTCAAAATTGGTCTTTAACCGCAACAAGAACCGTACAATAGCAGCAATTTTGAACTTGTAGGCACGTAGAACGGCATCACTTTGCACGACATTTCCTTCTGTCTGGAGAGGGCTTTACTGCATCAGGTACTGGTGATGGCGCTGTGTGGTACTGGGGCTGTTGTCTTATTTATTTCTCGACTATAAACATCAACAAGTACTTCCCCAATATGGATCAGTAAGGCTAGTAATTGTTTCACTGTACTAACTTGGGTTGACAAATTTCCTTGGCACTTTGAATTAATTTAAGAGGCGACTAGAATTCATCTTATGGAGAACAGCTGTCTGTCGTGAGCCTTAATTCCTTGGTGTTAAGGAGGCTTAGGAATGACATGCATTTAGTTTGCTCATTACTTAATCACCTCATCACTTGCAGTTATGGCGTTGCATTCTAATTTTTGACGGTCGAACTAAATTAGGGATTTAAAAGTAAAACACCGGTTTCTGGAGAAGTTGCAGGACATTTTAGTGTAACTTTCCTTATTTCTAGTTGAAGCTCTATTTCTAAGTGTGTTAAACTAGCGAAGCTCTAGCCTAAACTGTAAAAAACTGCTTTCGTGTGTGAAACGGAGCGGTTTCCAGTGCCACTGCATTATAGTCGCGACTCAATTAAGTTTCGAACCACGTTCAGCAGCTTATTAAATTATATTGGTTACAGTTACGGTGTTGTGCCCATTGGAGTTTTTTTTTTCATCGCTTCCAGCATTCAAGGAAATGGTTTTGTTTTTCTTTTTCAGTTTTACTTTTCTGATTCGTATGATATTAAATATTCGCAAACTTAACACATTGGTTTTTCTTAATCGAGAAAAATGATACCGTTTGATTTTCTTACGCTTACTTTAACGTTTTTGCTTATGACTTGTAATCTTTACACTTAAAATTTTAGTTGGTTACTTATTTTTTCAAATTTCCGTAGATGTCCTCCTTACGAATTTTGTGCCGAAAACTGTGTCATACAAATACCCCAAAGTGATAAAGGGGCCCACCAAGTTTTCGTTATAGAAAGCAGTAATAACTTAGAGCCAAAACGACTCCCACTAGTGACAGAACCTTTTCCTTTATTTAGCATTTTCCTTTGCAAAGATGACGCTATTGCTTGTTTGCACAGTCTGTAAGCTGTAAGCCAAAACCTAACTGTAACTTCGTTACCAGTCATACAGTATGCTCGAGTGAATCTTCTCCTTACGCCTCCTGCTTTAATGTCTAAATGCCTGCTGTCTAAAAAATTATTCAAGACTACTAAGAAAGATTTTAGAACTTTAAGAAGAATTTGCCCCACTCATTACTGGACTTTTTTCTGCTTAGTAAGACTCAAAATTAAGACAGATCATTTATACCAGTTAGCGTGCTGGACTCGAGAAAACCTTTAAAAAAAAGGGCTAATGAAGTTTTCTGCTAGCCAGTGATAAACCTTCATTCATGCGAAATGGCATTTGCGACTTTATATTTTACGCCTTGCAGTGAGCCGATTATACACATAAAATAATGTTACGATAACCGTGTTCGATAATTATCTGATTTTATGTTTGCGAGGGTCGAATTATGGCAAATTTCATAACACCGATTTAACGATAACAATTTTAACCTTGGTCGATTTTGACTCCAAATGTTTACATAATTTCCCAAATTTGCCAAATGTGCCTCACTTAGCCTCATACCTATTAAAAGCCTTGATTTCATTATACTCGGTTGGTTTCTTGCACAAGCTATCTTGCTCTACTAAATGTACTTGCCTTTTTTTCCCTCGACCATTCAATACACAAAATATTCCAGGAACAAGAAACGAGTTTTATATATAAAAGCTTTCGAGCGTTTTTTCATGAAGGGGTCCGACCATGTCTATCCAACTCTAACTCGCGATCGCGTGACACACAAGAAGGCTCTTGGCAATTCTCGAGGCTGTTGGTCTTCCATTTACCACAGCATTTGACAATCGTCTCTGTAGGACGGAGCTGGATGTCTGCCACTCCACAACGATCGGTGGGAGACGAGAATCATCGCGACACAACGGAATAAGTGAGCTCAAAGGGACGCTTTAAGAAGCAAGGCACCGATAGCAAAACTAAGGAGACACCAAGAAGAGCGTCTTCAACACGTCATACCCTGTGCTTGACGCTATCAGGCGGAGGTGAGAGCCAACACACTCCATTCTTCGAAGGTCACGCCCAATATATAGAGAGTAAAATGGGCGTGCAAAGAATATTGCGAAGGTGTGAAAGGAAAATATCGCGACGACGGACCGAGTTAGCAAGTACGGTGGCAGAGGAATGTTTAGGCAAGGTGGGTGTGTGTTGAAAAAATATTAGTCCGATCAGTCGAGAGATAGATTTGTTAAAAAAAAAAAGCAGGTGTGAAGTAAAGACATACTGCAAAATTAACAACAAAATTATGTACAACTTTGAGAAGTACTTAAACTTGGCCAAATGATACGACGCTAATTCGAATCTTGCGCTAATTAGAATCAGCGTGTACATTTCTTTAATCGGACAGGGTCCTGAAAATACAGCTCCATGTCACCAGGAGCTTATAAATTCAAGGGAAGTCCATGATGCAATTCTCGCATTATATTCCACCACTTGTCACAAAGTTGTCAAAGAACTGAGGGTTTCGCTAACCGGATCCAGGGCAGTTGATTCAACACTGTTACAATCATATTTTACCAAAGTTGTGGTAAAAAGCGTTAATTCCCCAGACTGGCGTTGAGCTGGGAGGAAAAAGCGAGACACTCACTTTCTACCCAATCACCCTTGGCATGATGTAATCAGGGCCGTAGCGAAAGGCACTTGGTTGGGGAAGAGACCCCCATTTTGCGAACTCATCTTCGATTTTGGCAACTAGCTCCGAAAATTACAGTGGTACAGCCAAAAACGTACTTTAAGGTTCTGGCAAACCCAGCTAGGGGGAGTCTGGGGGAGCATTTTACGCTGGGGAAAGCTAAAGGACTTTACACTGTTTTAGTACCTGTTTCTGGTTTCCAGTGAGCACACTGGCAACAAATTGTCAATCAAATTTCGGTGATTATTTTTATTCGTTCTTTAGGATGGCAAATTTCGTAAAACCTTAATTGTGATAAAATCATTTTTTTAGACATTTGCTTTACAAGTTAAATTAATCGAGTTTTAAAATTATGTAAACCGACGTAGACAGGTCCAATTGGGGGTAGACACAGTGTTGCCAGATACCCAATCATGTCTGGATTTCTCCAGACTTTTTGACAGTGTCCCAGACATCCAGACTTTTGCTTAAAATTACCTAAAATCGCCAGACTTTTAACTGAGCTGCAATTATTTGGTATGTATGAAGAATTTTGGTTTGAATGTTGCTAACTATTGTGTACACCAGTGACGTTGTTTTGCATCTGCGCAGACTGTGCTGCTGGTAAGTGTTGAAGTGTATGACTAGTGGCGCCACCTACAGCAGAATGCTAGTGCTACTTACAATAACGCTACGCGACATTAGCGATGCCGATACCAGCCTTTTTAAAAGTTAAAAAACGAAAGGTTTTTATTTATTTGGTTTCACACAAAAAAAGTCCGTCTTCAAGGTCAAAATTGAGTGCTTTTATACCATCAAAATTGTGAAATTAGCGCATTTGTGAGAATCTCCAGACTTTTTGGATAAAATCCAGACGTTTTGGGGTTGTTTTCCCAGACAAACTGTACTTCCTATCTGACAACACTGGGTAGACATAAAGTCTACATTTTTTACCTTTTTAGCCTGTAATGAATGACGATGAACTGCCGCGTACAAGCATGGACAGTAGGGCAGGGGTCAGGATAGGGACTCCTCATGACCCCTGCGTCCCCTGCTGGAGACAGGTAATTTTTTTAAGTGGACCTGTTTTATCCCAAACGACTAGGCCTAGAAGTTTTACAAAAAGTTTCCATATTTTAAGCAACAACATGCTCCATCCAGTTTTAAAACCTTTTACTCAGTTTTGTTCAAAACTTACCGTATCATTGGAGAAACGCTTCCACGTTTCAAATCGACATGCTCCCTTTTCATTTTTTCCCCTCCTCGTTGATATTTGCCCTCAATTTTGTGACCTTAGGACACCTTTTGTCCTTTAATCCTGGAAGTTACGGACAATTATCGTCAATGTTTTGACCATCGAATTATTTTAAATTCTTAAAAACTTTGTTTTGGAAAAATTTCGTTCCTTCTGCATTCACACAAAAGGATCTTCAAATCGTAGTAGTGACAGGTTAACAGAAAAAAGGGTAGCAAATCAAACGGCCAACTCGATGCTTCCAACTCCGTTTTTAATTTTGCCAACTAAACCAGATTTTCGTGAAGTGCGGATTTAGTTTAAGTTTCTGCTATAACGAAAATCATTGGCAGTGATGGGCTAGTAGACGAACTAGCAAATCAAATTGGAAACATTGCTTGAATTTTTTTTTTGAGATTATTTGATATCACGACTTCAGACGGCAAAAATTTGGCAAGAGTCCTTAATACCCGTTAGAAGTTGCTGCTCACTGAACCCACTTCTGGGCACCACTGTGCTAATGAAATAGCCAACTCAATTTTTAGTTTCCCAACTGTGTACGATTTTCGAGAAGTTAATCTAGACACACGCTAGTGTGTCGCCGCCAAGTAACAGTAGATCAACCGATTGTAGGCATCCAATTGTTCAAAGATTGACTGTTGACGATAAAGAGGCGGCCTCATGAGAGAACTAGGTCTGTCATGTTTGTATGGAATAGCATTAAGGGAATAGCATAAGGTAGTGGCTGTAACAGGGCGCATGGCTTTGGACCTTGTCCCGAATAAAGTTTCATTCGGCCTCACTAGCAAACATGTATCTGTTTACTGTAAGCAACTAAAAGCATATTTTGTCATCATGAGGATAAATTCCAATGCGACCAAAATCTTTCAAATTGTGGAAAAAGTAAGGGGAAGGTGCAGGGATAAAGAAAAAGTTAAAGGATGAGTGTTCACCATTCGTAGAGAGAAAGCTGTATCAGTATCGTTGTTTTCATGATACTGTCTAGCTAGTATTTAGCTAGTAACGTTTTTCCATGTTAAATCCCAGAGAGTTATTGCTCATGACTATAGCGAAAAATTGGGAAGCCCTGCACAGCTGAAAGTTTACGCACGAATACATGGTGATCTGAACATTGCACTTTTGTTGGTTTGGAGCTTATAGGGGTCAGGATAAATGTGCGAGAGAGGGTTTTGACATTTGCAACCACGGAATTTAAATTTCGTTTCTTTTCCATGCTGTAACCAAAAATTCCAAGCAACAATGGCTTGGACAATCAACCATGGTCCTTAGATTTATTGGAAAAGCCTAACGAACTAAAAGCTGAACTATAACGAAGGAAAACATAACCAGTCATTCACGCTGCCGTGGACTGTGAAAGACTAAGGGGATGCACGTTAGATGATGGTTGCGCAACAATACGAACATCCCGAGCCAAAGGGGTTTATGTTAATAATCCAAAAAAAAATAAAATGGTTTGCAGTCTGATATTTTTAATTAACACTGGCGATAGCCAGTGTTAGTAAGGGTCGACCTAGGACCTCTGTGTTAAACTCTCAACTTTGAGAGCTTATAACTCCGTCAAAAGTAAACATTTTAAAACCAAATTTGGAATCCAGCCTCGACTAGTCAAAGCCTCTCTACGGTCCAAAAATGGTGAAATTCGGTCCAGCCAAACCCGAGATACAGAGAGGGGCCAAATAGACAACTTCTTGTTCTGCTTCTTGTTGTTGTTGTTCTGGGGATACTTTCGTCTGTCCTCTCTACAGGTCAAACCATTTGTCCTATGAATCTGGTTCTTAGCTCATTTTACAGGTATTGCTCTGTAGATGTGCCCTTTCCATAAGGCATTTTCTAATTGGTCAAGTGGTTCAGGGGTTATGGAGCTCTAAACGACCAGATTGATTGTTTTACATTGTTTTAAACATTGTTATTATGCAACAATGCCAATTTGCAAACGCCAGCTGCAAGACTGAAGATTAAAGGATTTGTTTCAATTATTAACAGTGTTAGTAAGAGTCAGCCTAGGGTTTCTGTGTTAAACTTTCAATTTGGACCGATAACTGCACTGTTTTACAGTTTAGCTGCAATTCTAAAAGTAACACGAATTAATAAACAAAAACGGAACGTTAAATGTTTAGAGTAAGGGTCTAAAAGTCAAAACCTAGAAGGAACACGGACAAGCTTTGACAGTAAGGGTCTAGGTATAAAATTTTGTAAGAGGCTGGTAAGCATTAGACCCTTACTACCCGGTGGTCAGAAATAAATACATTTTGACGAAAAACTGGAAATCTTCCTACAAAGACCCATGTGATGATCCAGTGGTTGGTATACGTTTGCTGCTTTGTTTTATGTTGAAAACTATTTGTCCATTTAGTAACATGGTAGGGTATTCTCAGCAGAGAGCATTACTGGTTATCTTCCACCGTAAATCTACGAAATATAATAAAAAATTCTAAAGCATCAAAAGACAAAATGCCAAACTTCACAAGAAAATTGTGTTCTTAAAGTTCTATAACAATATTCTAAGAACAAAGAAACCTGATACAACCGTTCATACACATTCTGTCCGAATAGAGTAGACCTAAGCTAACCACCGGGTAGTAAGGGTCTAATGCTTACCAGCCTCTTACAAAATTTTATACCTAGACCCTTACTGTCAAAGCTTGTCCGTGTTCCTTCTAGGTTTTGACTTTTAGACCCTTACTCTAAACATTTAACGTTCCGTTTTTGTTTATTAATAACAGTGTACTTCAGGGATTTCTGCATGACAAAATGTGAATGAACAAAACAAACGACAAAATTATCAATTTGGTTGATGCAACGGCTGATTATTTATAGACAAAAAATTCCTAAAGTGAAAAGGTACGACGCATGTAATAGTCCTAAGTTATACGTGTCTAGTAACCTCGGGAAGAGCAACTGAAGGGGATGTTCTGATTGAGTGAGCGAAGCGAACGAAAGTCAGCGTTTGTTAGCCAGTGTGCGCAAAAATGGGATTGAAGAAACTCAAGCATGTGAAGCGTGGACGTACAATAAACCAAACCATGTCAATTTGGCTGATGTAACGGCTATTTGAGCAATGGCACATGTGAAAATTATCAATGAGAAAATTTATAGGCATAAAATATCTCCGGAAAAACGTAGAGATGAACTCAGGCAGTGTGACCTTTTGTCGTTCACAGTCCTATGAAAGTTGTGATATCCACCCAAAACCAAAACTGGTAAAAGAGAAGCAGCCAAGTTTCCAAAAAGGGTCGGCCTTTGAAAGTAGTGATATCATTCAACCAGGGTAAGGCCGCCACGGTTGATTTTATTAGCCAAGTTAATCCCACTGAATAATACTTTGGACGTTAAATGAAAATTTGAAGATTGCTACAGCGAGTAACAATGGTCTAGTTTTCATTCAACTTTCGAACTACTAGTCGGTGCGATTGACTTGGCTGATAAGATTAACCTTGACGGCCTTTCCTGGTTGAATGACATCACTACCTTCAAAGGCCGACCCCTTTTGGGAACTTGGTGGCTTCTCTTATACCAGTTTTGGTTTTGGATGGATTGTTATGACCACTTCAAATGACGAAAACTCTGTGGCGATGCAGTTTTTGCATATTTTGTTTTCTGAATTATCTACTATATCTTTTAAGTTATGGTGGTGATGGGCTAACAAAAGGTCAGAACAGCAAACAAAACGGTTCAGTCAGTTTTCAGGTCGGCCAAATATGCAAACTTTCGGGAAGCTCTTCTTTTTTCCCGCTCGGTACGGCCAGGCTGTGAGGCAGGTAGCAGGGAAGCAACAAGAAACGATCAGGTGCAGCGTTTTGGTTACTCGCATGCTAAAACTAATGATAAAAAAAAAAAACAACCCGCATCTTAATACTTTAATTTCAAACTGACCAAATGATGATAATAATTAACCAGTATTCATGGAAAAAGCAATTTGTAGTGACAATTTACCCGAGTTTGCCAACTCGACAACTTGAGTTTCCAACTGTCTTCCCTCCTCCCCCCCAGTCGCTACGACCCTGGATATAATGAAACTCTTAACTTGCTTCAAAGTCGTTTCACTCTACTACTTGCGTATTGCAGAGTGTTCCTGGACTGATCACAGCACGAGTGATTTTTCTCGCGTATATATTAAGAAAACGCCTTTTACTGCGTAATTTTAACGTATCAGTGAAAGCAGTGTACGATCATTCGTTCGACAAGTGAAACTCATGGGGGTGGCGAACCAGATCGAAAGGGCCGATATTAACATGGACACTTGAGCTTCAGGCCCTATGGGCCCACTTTTATGCCATTCATGATGTCACTTAAATGGATAAGTGTCACTTTATTTATTATATCGCTCAGGCAAACTCTTTCTTGCCTGGGTAAAGGAGGGGTAGCCTGGGTCGCTGATCCACTGAGTAATTTGGCCCAACTCATCCAGTCAGGCTCCGATGTCGCGTCGTGGACAGTACCAGAAAAACTCACAGTGATTCTCCAGACCGTTGGTTGCATTTCCTTTCCTTATTATTCTTTTCTGTTGGTTGTCCCTCTTTACTTTAAAATGTTAGTTGCGTATTTCAGGAAAAAATTTGAATTTGTGTTTTATTTCTTATTAAAAACCTCTATAGTAGAATTAGGCTAAAATACTCGATTTAAGCCTAATCCCAGTGTTTAAACCTTCCCAGTACAAAATGGTTATGTTAGCTTTTATTTTGATGAATGTCTTTAACCATTCAGAGATTTACATAGCAAACATCAGCACAACTTTCAGCAGCTGGGGAGATTTAGCTCAGCCTAATAACAATGTCTGATAACCCACCAAGTTTTTTCACCGTTTGAAACTGCTATAACAAACGTATCTCAGTAATCTCAGTAATACTGAAAGGTTAAATGAAAAAGAAAAAAATTGCATACTGCGCAATGTTCAAATATTTGATCATTTAACGTTTGAAGTCAATGGGATTAACTTGACGTTTGATATTCCGCCTTCAAGCGGCAGAAAAAAACTTGGCATTGTCAGGAATCAACAACGGTTTGTTTTGGGCAGTTAAACTATTTTTTGTTTCATTGTTTTGCGCTTCATTTCATGTCTACATTGCACTAAAATTGCTGCAACAGCTTTCAAACGTATGGCCGTAGTTAATCGTTGTTTTCCCACTGGGGATCTTAAGCTTCAGGTGTGGGCATTCAGGGTGTATGTGCGCCAAATTTTGGAGTATGCCAGCCCAGTTTAATCTGCGTCAGTACTACGGGACATCGACCGTATAGAGTCGGTCCAACGGAGGTTCACGAAGTCCCTGCCGGGACTGAAGAATGTCCCATACATTGAGCGTCTTGGAATTGCTAATCTTGAATTACTCGAGCTGCAGCAACTGCGGATCAACCTCGTCTTGACTTTCAAAATAGTGCGTGGATTTCTGCCGTTGGCACTTCCGTTCTTCGAGCTTAGTCATGCGAATTTCACAAGAGATCACTCGTTCAAGCTCACACTGTTGCCAGCACGCTTGAATTGTAGAAGTGGTTTCTTCTCGGTGCGAGTGGTTAAGGTATGGAACTCACTCCCAGAGTTGGTTGTTTCTTCAACTACTGTCCAGGGTTTTTACATGCTTCTAAACGAAGTGAATCTGGAAAAATTCTTGCAGCGTCACCCACGGGAGCTCTAATTCTGAGTCTTGTTGTCCCAACCTGTTCATTAGTTTTTTCATTATTCCTACCTTTTTAATGTTTGACAAATGGCCTATACGACCATGCTTAAAATTTATTCGCATTTTACAACTGAGTTTTACTTTTCATACTGCACTATAACCCCTCATTCACGCCCTCTAGTTCACATTTCTAATGTTACCCCTTTTAGGTTGGCTATCAGAGACCCGCCAGGCCCCTTGCCTTTCCTGTTGCTCCTGCAACGAAGTTTATATTATATTATTATATTATTGTTGCCATTGGTGGCTAATTATTCATCTATTTTTTGGCGCTTCACGTACCTGCCCACCACCATACTGATGTCATTGGGTAGTGATGCGGAGTGTCTGTCTGGTGTGTTGCGTCTCTGTATTTCTCTGCTTCTCTGTGCTTGCTCTGGTTTATTTGGTTGGTGTGTTCTGTTGTATACCTTTATTATGTGACAGGGCGCGTGGCATACGGCCTTGGCTCTGAATAAATTGAATTGAATTGAATCTATTTTTCATAATTTTTCAAATTTTGCACTTACCAGACGAAAAGCCAAACGGGCTGGGTTAATCATACACGGCGATGATGGAAGTCCTCTCTCCAGCAAAACTAAGACTATTAATATCTCCGTTCCTATTCAATATATTTCGACCAAACTTGGCCAGATAGTAGGAAGGTATGAAAGGTATATTTACACCAAAAAGTATGCAATTCTATGCAAGAGTAAAAGTAGGGAGCCACACGTAAACTTGAAAACTGTTCACTTGTTGCTGCTGTTTGTCTTGTTCTGGTGTGACACCGTTTCAGAAAAAATTGCTGCAACTACCTAAAATGTGAAACATGATCTAAGCCAGAAATTTCCTTGACCTTCATCCTCACAGAGACCACATTATTGGGCGAGCCATTCCGGAGTTACGGGAGTAAATACTACTTTATTTGGAGCTTCGGCCCTGAGCCATGCGCTCACCCTAAGTAATACAGAACTACGGGACCCTGAATGATCAGTTTTATTGTTTTACATTGTTTTAACCATTGTAATTAGGGAACAATGCCACTCAGCAAACGCCAGATTCATTCTTCGTGCACGTGTTATGTCTTTGCTAAAAAGTTGATTGTTGATGGGTAAAACCCTTTGAACCCATAGGGCCTTAGGGCTTCGGGCAGATAACCAGGAGTGGTTAACGCTCGTTAAACCCTTTCAAACCCTTTCTTTCTCTTTGAACCCTTTCAAAGTATCCGTGTTTCAGCTAAACTCTTATTGGCAGCTAAAGACGATAGAATGGCGTATTTACTTCGTAGATGCAGGCTTTCAGACTTGAGATGAATTGTTCCAAAGTGGGCTGCAACAATCAACTGCATGCATAAACCTTCGTAGCACGATGCCATAGCTGTAAAAAAAGGTACACGGATTACAAATAAAAACGTGAAATGTGCCGTAAAAAAAAAAGATGTTATATGATTGAAGTTTCACTTTACTTGTTAAAATGTACACGGATAAAAATTCATGATTTTTAATTGAAATAATCAATGTCAATTGAGAAAATTGCATCTGTTTAAGTGCTGTTGTGCTTTACCAATCATATATTTAAAAACGTAAAGGACAACAGCACTTAAGCAGATGCAATTCTCTCAATTGTACATTTGATTATTTCAATTAAAAAGCTTCAATTTTTATCCGTGTACATTTTAACAAGTAAAGTGAAACTTCAATCATATAACCCTTTTTTTTACGGCACACTTGACGTTTTTGTTTGTAATATTAAACATAAGGCAACGGAAATAGGTAGTACCACGAAGAAAACTTCTTGCGTTGGTTTATTTACATTTGCATCAACTTTTATTCATCATTCTTTTTTACTGCAGTACTTTAAAACGCAATTCTTTTTTTCACGATGGCGTTGCCAGGCAGTACGGACTTCATTGCTGTCGTGAGAAACACTATTTTTCTCCTTGATGTGTCAAAAGTTACACTTCGCCTAACCTCAGAACTGGCAATAGGTACATTTCCAACGTTAACTAAAGCTGTTAGATAAATCTGAGCCTTCGGCAAAAAAATAAAAATTAATTTTTGCGCCATTAACTAGTGAGCATCAACGTTATTCCCACAATTAGTTTTCAACAAGAAAACGCAAAGCTGTTGGACTATTCGTAATATTTATGTCATCCAACGTCAAAAATCGCCCCACCAAACTTAGTTTCTGCCTTTTCGTCGCAATATTAGTTTTTCTCAGAAGCCTAAATAAAACTCTCTTTTATTTGCTGCAACAATACAAGTGTCTAGTAGCCACCATGCTCCTACATACGTTATCTGGATAGAATGGACGTTGATGTTGTCTCTAAATCTTGGCGGGCAACACACCAGCGTGTGCCTTAATTAGCAGCAACATCAAGAAGGGAAAGGTTAATAAACGACTTAGCTAGCACACCAGTTGACGCTGTCGTCGAAATATGTGGCTTCATAGGCACGCTTCAGTGACCGATTACCGTCTTGTTTACAGTGGAGCCAAGACAATACTAGCTGAAACAAACAGCCACAACACCACCAGATGTTGTTGTAATGACGTTGTTAAAGACGAACTCCTGAAGTTAGGGTTCAAGGGAAATAAAGTGGCAAACATTTAATATGGATGTGTGGATTTACTGCTGTATAGTTGTAGCGCTTTTTCGTTCCTAGTTGGTTTAGATGGGGTGGGGAAGAGCGGAACTGTGACCATGGAATTCTAATCGAGCCTACCGAGTGGGAACGCTGAATTACGCGTAAACTGAAGTCAGTCTAAAATTTCTGAGGCAAAACGAAATGGAAACTATATCTTGGAATTTAAGGCGTTGTCTAAAAGTACGTTAACTGACTGTGGAATAAATTGAAGCAGTCGACTGAACTAAATCTAAAAACCGAAGTTCCACCAAAAATAAGTGTTAATCTAAAATAAAATAAACTGAACTTAGTAGATACATGAAAATCGTATCAAGTAATACGCCTAAAAGAAGCGTGTGTGTGTCAAACCATTGCCTCCATCTACAAAAGAAACTATTCACTTGTGACGGATTTTCTTTTCTTGTTTGGAAGTTATGAATGGAGTTATCTAGTGGAGTTTTCAGACGTTACCGTTTTTTCTTTGACACGACCTCTTGGCCTTTCCTGTGTATTTCGATATTTATTCCAGACCTAAACCGATTTTCCTTTTTGATTTTTTGCGTAGTTAATAATGCAGGATCTTTATTTGATAAAGTATGACGCCGTGGGCGACTTGAAGTATAATTTAGTAAAAGTCTGAAATGTGCACAAAACCAAACAATGGTTTGAGATGTGCACAAAAATAAACAAACGACTTTTGAGATATACATAAAAATAAACAAAAGTTGTTTGAGATGTGCATAAAAATAAACAACGTCGATTGAGATGTGCATAAAAATATACAAACGTCGTTTGTTTATTTTTGTGCACATTTCAGGCTTTTACTAAATTATAGCTTGTCAAAATACAAAGGTTTTCACCCAATGTTTGAAATCCAGTCAAAGGCGCATACATAAAATGCAGAAGTTCACATTTCGATAGCACTAGAAACATAAAATCTAGTAAATTCTTAGAACAATTTAAAAGTCATCTGTTCTTCACTGCTACACAGTGATGATTTTCAGACAACGACCATATTACAAATGTAGGCGTTTACAACTTTTAAATTGGTCTGATCATTTCGGCTGTACTTTAAACATGCGTAATACCGCGCATGCAAAATATTTTTGCAAAACCAAGTGAATTCCATTTCTTCGTCACACGATCACCTGTTCAGTTGCTACTGCACTAAAATAAGTCAGAGCGCACAATTTTTCACGTCAAATTACTTAAAACAGCAGAGTGGCGCAGAACTAAAAATTCTGTATTACAAAACAACTCAGCGTATGACAGTTAGCTTTGTAACAGCCGTGTAAAACTAATCCTTCCTTCTTGTTGATGTATGACGGTTTTGCCGACTCCAGTTTCGCCGAAATTTTAACCAGCGATTCCATTTTCGGCAAAACGAGAAATCCAGTTTCGCAGAATCCTGTTTTGCCCAAAAAATTTTGGTTAAACATCAGAAACCGCAATTAATCATAAATTCTTTCCAATTAATAGCCC
>JAHWFP010104154.1:0-11861 GCA_023313725.1 Lithobius niger | reverse complement strand
ATAAAATATTTTTGCTTGACAACGGGATGATAAATCCCGAAACGTCGCATTTTAATGTATACATTAAAACATTAACTACTTTTAGTGCTTTTATTCTGTCAATTTTGTTGTAAACATGACAGAATGTTACTCTCAGTACCTACGGCTGATAAAAATGTATGTAAAGGTTATGGTGTAAAGTTTTGCCTTTTTTTATCTTTTGAGAAAACCGGAAATATTCAGTTGAAAATTCAAGTTGTTGTTTTCGGGGTGATTGGAAGAAACCAGTGTCAGCCTGTAGGCCTACTCTTAATTTTTCAACACATGTCTCTACGTTGCAAAGAAAAAAAATTGTGTTACTCCTCAATAAATTTTGTTTGCTGCTTAAATTACTTTACAATCTACGACATACTATACGTGGTGGAAAAACGCCATATTGATTGACGATTTGAAAATGGCGAATATTGGTGTTTCAAAATATCCAGTGAAAAGATTCCAGAACTGCAAACGCATGGATAAAAGAAAAACTTTTCATGCGATTGTTTTTATGTCTTATTTGATGTGGTAATGCAAGGTTCTAAATATTCAGGAATCGGATTGAGTTGCGCTAGGTGGCGGCATAGCAGCTGCCCTATAATTCTTTCCTAACTTGCTCACACTTAATTGATGGTGGCCCTGCCCCGGTGAGCGGAATTCCACTAAACAGGATTCGTACACCACTTGAATTCCTTGAAAAGTCTCAACTTTGAAACCCGAAAATTCAAGGCTTGAAAAACCTTGAAAATTGTGTGAGTGTACTTTGCTTGGAATGAGGTTAATGCCACTACAGTAGTACTAATTTAGGTAAAAAATTAAATAAATGAATTTCAGAAATAGTTTGTCACTCGAATCTATTTCTTCGGAGAAGAATGCTTCACTCGGATTGGACTGGAGACTGGTGTTGCTGGTGTTGCAGATATGCAGAGACACATATTGCGGATAAAATCAAAAATAATTTTTCTCAACATCATGGCGTGATCGAGGATTTAAGCTGACGAATAGGTAGCCAATCAGCCAATTGCCTTATCTGCGTGCAAAACTTTAAAAATGAAACGTCATTATGAATTTTGTCCCTTTCTTTGAGTAACTCTGATGAATCCTTACGTAAGCCAAGATGCCAGACGTGTAGCTCATTTATGCGTGAAGACAATAGCCTTTTTTTTTAATAATAAGTTAATGATTAAAGGTACATTCCTGTTTGTCCACGTGTACTTATCTTTCCGCGCAAGTTTCCACCAGTAACCTTTGTTATTTCTCGCTCGCGGCTGTGCAAAATTGAAGGGTCACGTCACCAACCCGTACCGGGAGGCAAGAGCAGCGATCGACGAGCGACGGTGCGCCGTATTCAGCGTAAAATTTCAGTATAAATTTGATTTGCTCAGTTAACCTGCAGCGTCCAAAAAGTAATTACCTTAGCTGACAATTTACAATCATAATAATTTCATGTACACAACGATCTACGGAAAAAGAATTTACTTATTTGTTTGCCAGAAAATCATATAAAATGAATAGTTTTAAACGTTTAAAAGACGTGTTGCTGTTTCTTATTTCGCATAACTTCAAATAGAAAAAAAAACCAATCGGGCTACTGCAGTCAATTTAATTCTTATTTTGTGACTGATTTCCCTAATTCGTACGTTTCTTAGTCACGTTAGGACTAGCATATTTGGTTTTTCTCGAAGGCCTAAGAAAACATGACAATAACTACTACAACTAAAACCATGAGTCCATGAAAAGTTCCGTAAGAACTCATAGACTCATGCTAAAACCAAGTAGCCTATCAAAAGCAGGAAAATAAGCCATTGGCATTACTTACAAATAACGCTATGAACAACCTTCCATCTTTACAATAAAATGCACCACGAGATGGCACTGCAAATTTAATCTCCACCAGAGACCAGAATTTTTATAATTTTTACGTATGTTCAATAAAATTTGCAGCCCCCGTTGAAATTAAATTTCCACCGCCATCTCATTGTTAATTTTACTGTAAACATGACAAAATGTTGCTCACAGTACCTGCGGCTGATCAAAGTTTATGTAAAGTTACAGTGTACAGTTATGTTTTTTGGGCCTTTTGAGAAAGACCAGAAAAAAAAGTCGAAATTTCAAATTGTTGTTTTCTGAGTGTCTGGATGTAAGCAGTTTCAGCTTGCAGGCCTACTCTTAAGTTTTCAACACGTCTCTACATCGCAAATGAAAAATTTGGTTATACTAATAAGTAAATTTTGTGTGCTGCTTAAATTACGTTGCAATCTACGGTCATGGTAGAAAGACGCCATATTGGATTGACTACATGAAAATGGCGAATTATTGGTGTTTTAAAAAATATTCAGTGAAAAGATTCGAGACCTGCAGATGCAAGGAAAAAAATTACTTTACATGCGATGGTTTTTATATTTTATTTGGTGTGGTAATGAGGATTATGCAGGGTGCTAAATAGTCAGGATTTGGATTGGGTTGCGCTAAGTGGCGTCATAGCAGCTACCCATGCGTTTCTTTTCCATGCAGTAGTGCAGCAGCTGCATAAGTTTGCTAAATGATTACGTCACGCAAACGTCACTAGCGATAGACGACGGAATGATACAGCCCTCAGGCGAATTAGTATACAGACAGTTATCAAACGAATCGTCAAAAAAAAAACGTTATCATGAAAGTTTTATTGGCAATCGAAATGAATTAATAGAATTGTACGGTTGTCTATTTGTCACTTTACTTATCTACACCTTTGTGGTGTGAGTTAAATCCACCATAACTATAAAAACTCGGCTGTATTTGCTGTAGTAGATCAAATTTCTTATCGATGGGAGCGACCATTTTGTTTTTGCAGCAGAGTTAGCACCTTTTTTTATTGCTGCATGGCTGCATTCAGCACTACACGAAACGAGGAAAAGAGACGCGTCCTCTACATGCTGCACTAAAAATTTGAAGCTAAATTGTAGAGAAAAGAAACAGCCGTTTATAGCGAACTGCTTTAGTACAGCGAGGAAAAGAAACGCACGAACCCCATGATAAGAATTATAAGGTAACTTGTCATGAATCAAAAACTGAATCGATAGTGGTGCTGACCTGGCACAGCTTCCTAATATGTTTAAAGGCTTACGTTAGAAATTCGATGCGCCTTCCAGTTTATGCCTATTCTGCCACCAGTCGCGCTACAAACACCCAAAGTGGACTGCTCTAGCATGAGGACTGAACTGTGAAAGGAACTCGTGATGCGTGATGCGCGGATTTTATACTTAAAACATTGCAATGACCTTAAATTATTAAAGTTTAACAACAATGGCTTCATGGAACGTACAGTACCTCTTGATTTGATTTGATTTGTTTATTGAGCCAATAAGCCTTGAGCTACACGCTCACACGAGATTACTTAAATCTAACTTAACCTATCCCCGCAGACAACACACCAGACCTCACAATAACCCCAAAGGTACTCTAAGAAACTACCACTGTGTTTGGACACAACCGCGAACTAGGGAGAGGCACCAAACCACCAAAGCCGCGAAGTCACTAATCGAACCGGCCCGTGGTTCTGCAAAGCCCAGCATCTAGTTAGGGGCACACTTCCAGGCTCCACATGGGGCTGGATCCCCAAGATCCCGAGACGTGCATTCCCCCCTCCCCTACCGTGCACAAAGCGACATTGGATGGCCCAGCAAGGCCACTCCAGCAAAAAATGCTGAACGATTTCATCACCTGCCCCACAGACACATTGTGATGACCGAGCTCAACTGAGGTGAGCCTGATGAGCTCGCAGATGAACCTGACCCGTACGAAGCCGTGAAAGCAGGCCAGGGTCCCTGTGGGAGAATTTATCCAAGAGCAGCGGGGGGGGAGGGGGGAATGTGGGCATGTGGGGAATGGGTGCCGGTCCATGGTGTCACTGGTCCAGGTAGACTCCCATTGCCTCCAAATGGCTTCCTTCACAACTTGACGCAAGTCGCGAGGACCCAAAGCAAACCGGATCGTATTGCACCCCCTGGCAGAACCCCTGCGAGCCAAGGTATCCGCCCGCTCATTTCCGAACTTGCCCGAGTGCCCTTTAACCCAACCGACATGCACAAATATTCCCCTTAGGCCAAGTGTATACAATTTCCACCCAATCTCAAGGGAGATTGAATGGGAAACCTGCCCTGACTGAAAATAACCTCTAAGAAACCCCATACCCGCCAGGGAGTCAGTCAAAACACAAAACCTAGGGAAGTAACGATCTACTCCAACATCAACGGCAATCGAAATTGTGATGAGCTCGCCCACAAGGGCAGACGGAAGAGCCACAGTGTAACAGTATTCTAAGCGCAGGTTGGGTACACAAACCCCCCCCTCCCCCTTGCCGATAGGAGGCATCACAGAATACCAAGGCGCAACCGTCAGAATTGGGCACCATGGCAGCAGATTCGAGCAAGGCCTCATTAGCGACACCACTCCACACCCAAAGAGTCAGTGGATGAACAAACAAAGGCTTAGGCGGGGGGGGGGGGGAGTCTAGATCACCATGACAGAGTAGTGGCGGCCCCAGAAGATCCTGAGCTCCCAGGGGCAGCAACACATGTAGTCAAAGAGGATACACGCTAGGGGATTCAAGCGGCCCCTAGTGATCGCAGGCTGACAAAGCCTAACCAGCAACTCCCGTGCTCTGAAGACGACCAGAGTCACGCCAGCTTCAACATGTAGAGCGCTCATAGGCCTCGAGGGTAGGCACCACATAACCACCCAGAAACCGGCATTCAGTGCCAGTTTAAGTTCACCCACTGCCTCCCACGAACTAGCCAGCAGCGGTGCATGGAAGTCAATGCTTTGCCACGGACCTATTGCCAGCCAGAGCCTTCAAGACACTCAATCGAGATGTCACATTCTTTTGAACCACGAACACATCATGCACCCAGGCCAGCTGTGGGTCCAGCCGGAAACCTAGATATCGTATCATGGAAGAGGAGTGGACCATGGTGCCATCAACTGTAAGGGAAGCATCACAGAAGCGACCCCGTCGGAAAACCATGAGCTCTATCTTTGAGCTGGACAGCTGCAGACCCCTCTAAGCCAGAGCTCTGGAGCCATTCCCAATCGCAATCTCAGGATTGCTCGCAGGACGTTTCCCGTGAGCCAGACAGCCATGTCGTCCGCATATGCTACAACATTTACTGCCCGGCTCAACTCCTTAAGAACGGAATTTATAGCAATCACGAACAGCACTAGCCAGTAGTTCTCACCTCCGACCGGAAAGACCCCACTCTAGTGACGAACTCCCTCTGCCCAAGAAGAGCCAGGATTGCCGTTTTCACTTGCGGCTGACACCATGGTTGAAAAGCTCATGGCCACCCCACACACGCAACCATGTCATAGGCTGCCCTGATATCTAGGAATACCGCCACCGCAAAGCAGTCATTCACCTAGGCCTCCTGGATCCCGGATTCTAGAAACAACACCGCGTCCTGAGCTCCTCGGTGCTTTCGAAACCCAAATTGGGCCACACATAAACGTCCGGAGCCCTTAACCTGCCACACAAGTTTATTTATGAGCGTGCACAGGACAGAAGGGCAATCAGCCTGTAACTCGTGACTGGCGACCCCACCTTCCCTACACCAAGAACCGGGGCTAGAATGGAAAACATCCACGACCGCGGCACACGAGCCCCATCAAACCTGCTTTGGTAGAAGTCAAGCAGTGCACCACTACTACCTTTTGCAGGATAGCGGAAGTCGCTATATGTGACCTCGTAGATGCCTGCCGCACTGCTCAGGCGACAAGACGCCAATGCCGGCATTAATTCCTGCATGATAAACAAAGAGTCCATCCCGTCTTGATCCCCCTGGTCAGCCCCCCCCACCCCCCCCACAACCAATGGTGGGCATTAAAATCCCCATGTAAACATAATAATAGGCCCTGGGAGCTGCATCACCCAATTCTCCCACAAGGACTGTGAAAGATTTCCCGTCACATGCACTACCCCCACCGTAATCCAGCTACCCCCTCCCTCCTCCCCTTCCCTACGGAGGTTTAATTTCATGAATTTCTAACAGAAGAAGAACCAAGGTACGTGTGTATTGTACTGTATATTATGCTACGGCATTTTCTATTCTCATTAAAAATGTGTTAAACGATCCTTTGGCGTAGCAATAAATCGTCCGAAGACTTCAAGACACCATTACCTTAAAATAATGTTATTTTAGTGCTGCAACACTGATAAATCTAATAATGAGAAGATTACCACGTTTTTGTGCATTCCGCTAACGCTAATCAATTCTAGACTTGGGGTAGTTCGTTCGTCATGCTTTCACTTCAGTGCAACTCTTGGACGGCGCGTCTCGCATGCCGCGTGAAACCGTGCGTTAAGCCTTATACATACAGGAGTTATAGACCCGGTGACCGGAATTCCACTAAGATCCTTAAAGATAACACCATGAGTCTATGAAAAGTTCCGTAGGAACGAGTCATTTTCATAGACTCATGATAACACTTACTGATACTACAATATGGAGATCAACGATACACCACACTACATGACAATACTCACAAACACCATTCGGAGATATTATATTCTGGTCGAACGCCACAAAGCCGGATATCTTTTCGAATTTTCCATAAGTTCCTTATAATCATGACTGTGAACACAATGTTGATAAGCGATACAATTCCAAATGTGGCAAACATGAAACAAACTTGAAGAATGTTTGAAGCGAAAGGTCCCCTATTTCTCCACGCCTCTACAATAGGATAATTTGTGAACTTAAAAGCGTAAGCGATAATCATGTATAACGCAGCTAAGCCCCAACCATACAGTGACTGGTAGAAAAACTTGTGAGGTGGACTGGGGGAAGAAGCGCGCAGAAACATGGTGGTTGGGTGGAACTTCCGGTACATGTCATAGGAAATGACGTTGAGCCACGTGAAGGAAGCTCTTATACTAAATAGCGTTATACCGGAAGAAATGATGCCAACTGTTGTGTTGTATGTAACAAGCTGGGCATGCCACATGATAAAACACACATAAAAGAGCACAAAACTTAAACTGTGACAGATGAGTGGCTTGGCATCATGGTGCGGATACTCACCCAGAAGAAAGCAATTGATGACAACTGTAAGGAGGAGCGACACGATAGATACAAGCCACACTGCCAGGACGACGTAGTCAAAATAGGCGTACTGTGGGAACAGTTCATCAGGAATGCACGTGTATAACAATTTGTCGTAGGGATTCACAATGAAATCTTTAAAACCACTTAACGAAAGATTATTAAACGTCGTTAAGGTGTTGTTGTGACAAGTATATTCATTCTTTTGAAATACCCATTTGTAACACTGTGCGAATCTGTCCGTTAATGGGTAGCATTGTCTGAAGGTGTTGCACCCTGAAGTATTCATCGAATTATTGCTGGGAACATTGGTATGTTCCAGACTTGGCTTCCATTTGAAACAGTACTTTATGCCCTCTGATTCCCATGATGTTGAATGATGAACTTCATCCGTTATTGATGTAGCAGTACTTACGAGTTCATTTGTTTTTCGTGCAATACTACCATTGTCCACGTCTGCATATGTTTTCTCGAAGCTGGTATTGCAGATGTGCGTAGACACTATTGCAGATAAAACCAAAATCACATTTCTCAACGTCATGGTGTGTTCGAGGGTTTAAGCTGCGTAATAGGTAGCCAATAACCCAACTGCCATATCAGCGTGCAGAACTTTCAAAATGAAACTACTAATGAACGAATTGAAACGTCTTTATGAATTTTGTCCCTTTGTTTGAGTAACTCTGCGGATTCGTTATGCACGTCAAGATGCCAGACGCGAAACTCATTTATGCGTGAAGACAATAGCCTCTTTTTTATAATTAATAATAAGTTAATAATTAAAACGATTATAATCACTTAACGAGTTTGAAACATGTTTTTGCTGCGTTGTTGAAAAGTTGACAACATTAATAATACCAAGTCTCGATAATATCTTTGTTGGAACACTTCGTAAACCACAGCAGTTTAGTTTAAAATAGAACTATGGAAGGGGAGGGGAAGCAGAGAATAAAAATTTTCTTGATTTTTCAAATGAGTATTTTAGGGTCTCTAAATATTCAAATAAAAACATTTAAGTTCTGCATTACGTTTGTTAATGATGTACTTTTTCAAAATTTCCTCTCATATCTTTGAAAGACTGATTTACTTCCAGACTTTTTTTTAAGTGTATTAGGTCAGTCATGGGATTCGAACCACATTCTTTTGGTTTGAAAACGACGACACTTAACAGTCGAGTGTGCTTGCCGGCTTTACTTGTGGTCCCCAGGGGTCTTTTCTGTAAAAGTAAAAACACTCACTCGTTCGATAGCACTTGCCTTACTCGGCCAGCACTCAGAATGCTAGAATGGACTCGGCGAGGACTCAGAATGGAAATGGGGACGTCTGCGTGATGCAGCTCCTGGTGAAGCTAAACTAAATGTTCGGTAGCCATGCATGTTGTTAGGTCATAGCCGTAGTCGATTTTCCTAACTGCACTGATGGCTACAGTTAGGCTTCTAAAGTCTTACCTCCGCGCACAGAGTCCCTTAGGATCCCCACCTATAGCTAAAAATTGTTCCGCTCCGCTACCACCGCCACGTCTTGAAGAAGGAAAAGTAGATTCATGCGTATTTAAACCGATTTAATGGCGAAGCTAAGAAAAAAGTTTATAGTAAATACACAGAGTTTTTATTGTAAACTCTGTATACAATAATTGGTTGGTTTGTTTACTCTCCACTTTACGTGGAAAGTAAACAAATCCAACCATCCGGTTGCACAAATTAATACACAGTTCACTTCTTGCCTTATCGACTCAACTCAGTAGCTATGCTTTAGCTATGTACCAACTAATTCGCTACCCATAGCCTATGCCTGCGCTAGTCTTTACAATAACCACAGTCAATAGCATATGCCTGCTCCTTGCTACGCACTAACTAAAAGAACTTACTAATAGTGCTGCTACTAAGTTCCCGCGACTACACAAAGGTATTTCGCCAAACTAAACTGCAGCAACGTGATACTGTGTCTGCCCTGAACTGCATCTGACCACAAAATGAACGCTTAAAGGCCGGTTACCACCAAATTAGCATTGCAGCATCTACTATCAAGTTCTCGCTCGCAGGAAGCAAAGAAATGCACAAAGCAAAACTTTTAAACGCAACAAACAAGCCACGTGACTCCTTAATGGTTGAGTAAAAATTTGGTACGCCCTCGTGCACCTGGAAACAAGCTGTAAAGATTAACGATATTAGAGTCACTAGATGGCGCCAGGGGATTTTCTTTATATTTTTCCGTGGCGTCATCATTCTAGTGGCGTCAGTATCGTTAATCTTTATAGCTTGTTTTCAGGTGAACGAGGGCGTACCAAATTTTTACTCAATAATTAACCAGTCACGTGGCTTGTTTGTTGCGTTTAAAAGTTTTGCTTTGTGCATTCCTTTGCTTTCTGCGAGAGAGAACTCATAGGCCTACATGCTGCAATGCTAATTTGGTGGCAACTGGCCTTTGACGTCGAAAAGTCGGTTTCCACGGTTAGCCCAAGTCCGATTGATTGGTTAGCCCAAGACATGTGTGATATTGGCCATTAATCTCGTTCTAGCAAACCGATTAAGTCAAATTCATTTCAACTGTCACAAGTTCATTCAGTAAAAGTG
The DNA here is from genome assembly GCA_023313725.1 of Lithobius niger. Classification (NCBI taxonomy): domain Eukaryota; kingdom Metazoa; phylum Arthropoda; class Chilopoda; order Lithobiomorpha; family Lithobiidae; genus Lithobius; species Lithobius niger. Next base: position 2,197 of record JAHWFP010104154.1, on the reverse strand, counting down.
GTCAAACCGTCACGTCACTCACGTGGCTAGTTGTAATGGTTGCGCTGTCTGGATTTTTAAATACTCTCCCTTCATGTTTGTGATTGCCAATTTATCGGGTTTCATTGCTAGTGCGCAGTTGTCGGTGTCTTGTGACAAAGTTAGCAACACTTAACACCAGTTCTTGCATTCAAATAGCTAACAGATGACTTGGTACTTGAATCACGAGTATATAGAGCTCCATAATCTACACGTATTTCTGGTTGGTTTAAGATAAGTTACAATATTTCTTTTTTAAGTTAGCTTTCATTGTAAGTTTGGTTGCTAGTATTGCTAAACTATCTCGTATCACGATATGGTACTTCTGTTGTGTCGAAGTAGTCTCGATCACTGGATGCTGTTATTTATTTATTTATTTATTTTTTATACTTTATTCATTTACTGTAAAACAATTCGGAAGTTGAAAAAAAAAAGGAATGAACGCCCCCCCCCCCCCGTAAAACGGAAGTGCTTTTGTGGTGTTGTTTCAATTTCAAAAAATAAAATAAATAAAATAAATACTTAATTTTAATAAAGTATACCACATAAACTATACAGTAAAGTATAGGCTAAAAACTAAAGCAAAGTAATAAAAATAATTGATGAAACACAATGTCAAGTTACATTTCAATGAGATGCATCAGTTAGTCCTTGCAATGCGACGGTAGGAGTTCCCATACGATGAAGCTTCTGATTTATGAGTAGGTATCTATGGTAACTTGCTAACTTAGTAACTGTGTGGTGCAGAGCTAGTACATTTGTTTCACTGATGTATGTGAGATGCCGCTCTTTTCATTGGAAATATTTCTTCATCTTTTTTGTGATAAGTGAGAAAACTGATGAATTGCAACAGTAAATAAGAAAGAGCCAGAAGCCTTGTGCCCCACACAACAAGTCCGAGATGATGAAATAAAACTGTGGCTTGTAACGCAGTACATTCCATTCGACTGCTTGGGCAATGAAAAGGATGCCACAAATAACAGTCATTTTCAAATAGATAGGAAAACTGAAACAGAAAAAAAAGGGGGTTTCAGGTAAATACAGTGTCAAACAGCATACAATAAAATGTGAGCTACGGATTCAGGCTGTACGGATTATATACTTTGTTCCACATTATGTTTTCAGAAAACTGACTGTATGACGCCCCGTTTTCTCCCACTACGAGTACAAAAAATCCTCAAACATCCCATTCGTAAAGTCTAACAGTAGCTTAGTTGAGTCTACAAGTGTGATATCCACATGTTTTTGCACTCTTAGTGCAAGGAAACTAGTCGTCATCCAGTCATTTTTCTGAAAACGTAATGTGTAACAAACTATAGTGCCAGCAGGAGAATATTAAAAAAATTGTGGGAGTATGTTTCCGTTACTTCCAATGTACTGTTAAATGGACATATCTTGTAAACGAAATAAATATTTTTCTATACTCCGCCTGAAGTACATTTACAATGCATTTAGTAACCTACCGATCGATACTCATTCCTTTCTTATAAATCCTATTTAAAACGTGGTGACTTGGTGAAATTCAGTAGTAGCCTAATAGCCGTAAATCTTTTGTCGATATTACGGCTACGGTTTTCGCACGAAGCCTGTAACTTGACATTAAAACTAACGACGGTTCTAATGGGGCGTCGGACGAGCTTCTAACTAGAAAATCGTCTAATGGGATAATTGTCTAATATCTACATAAATGAAAAATCTGGGAATTCGTCTAAACGGAATATCGTCTAATGGAAAATCATCTAAACGGAATATGGTATAATGGATAATCGTATAATGGATAAAGGTCTAACTGGATAAACGTCTAACTGTGGTTGCTGATGTTATATGTATAGCCGCAGCGAGCGCGGCAGCGCGAGCGAGGCAGGGACATTAGACGATTTTCCATTATACGAATTTTCTGTTAGACGACTTTCCAGTTAGACGATTTTCCATTATACGAATTTTCTGCTAGACGACTTTCCGTTATACTGTTATACAGTATACGTTCTTCCAATTATGCAATATTCCACGATTATCCCTTGCCCCGTTTCTAATACTTGCGTTTTCTATACTCCTACCGTTTTGCTAATTATTTTGCAATTATATCCCGAGCATGTAGAGAGAGAGGTATAGTTTCAAATTAACTAGGAAACAGACTGTAACGGCGGACGCTACGACGGCTTAGGTGCTTGTAACGCCC
>JAHWFP010104152.1:0-13178 GCA_023313725.1 Lithobius niger | reverse complement strand
TCTATAATATAATTTCCTTCTTGTTCATTTAGTCATGGATAGGTGAAATCAAACCAGACCAAATGGATGCCTTAAATGCTCTACTAGTCATGATCTTGGTGCCTCTCTTCAGCTATGGACTCTATCCTCTTTTGGGCAAGTTTGGACTTCTCACCAAGTAAGAACTATTTATTGCCATTACCAAAACAGTCGACAATTATTACAACTCTAATGTTTGTAATCTGAGTAAAGTATTTTGGTGATAAAACTGAGTCCTTCTCTCCATGACTCCTTCTCTCTACAACTGATGCAAGAAGGGATCATTGAAGAAATATATTTCTGTATTGCGTCACTGACTTTAGTCTTACGTCGTGAACTAATTTTGGAACGGCAATGTCACTCACTTTAATGAAAAAGGAGCAGCACAAGCAATAGTATAAATTACAAACCAAAACGTCAGGTGTGCCGTAAAAAAGGGGTTATATGATTGAATTTTCACTTGTCAAAATGTACACGGATAAAAATTGATCATTTTCAATTGAAATAATCAAATGTACAATTGAGACAATTGCATCTGTTTAAGTGCTGTTGTGCTTTACGTTTTAAATATACGATTCGTAAAGCACAACTTCACTTAAACAGATGCCATTTTCTCAACTGTACATTAGATTATTTCAATTGAAAATGATCAATTTTTATCCGTGTACATTTTAACAAGTGAAAATTCAATCATATAACCAATTTTTTACGGCACACCTGACGTTTTGGTTTGTAATCCGTGTACCTTTTTTACGGCTATGTCGTCGTGCAACAAAGTACACATCACCCCATTGTCAAGTACATATGTTACAACCAAGCTTTATCTAATGAAGCGTGATTGCTAACTTATGCACGTGATAAAGGGGTGCCACATATCCTTGAAATGTCGTTACCCTGCATTTGATTGGCTTCTTTTTTTAAACTTAATCTCGCTTCAGTACACCTTATGTTAAGCAAATTCTGTTTAGTTCCAGTTTCGAAAATAAGGAACGGATAGTAGTTTCGTTTTTTGCTGTAAGGTTTTTAGTAGTAGGATTTGTTACTACTTTTTGCAATAATAGTCCTCTTACTGGTGTTACTGCCGCACAAAGCTGCTGCACCAAAAACATGTATGAATGTTCAGCGCTTACCTCTAAACTGAACTTAATATAGGCTGTAAGATTTCTTTTAAAGCTTTACTTATGGTGACAAATTTGCTACCCATTCAGCCATGAAGCCGACATTTTGTACTTATGACCACATGTGGCACTCACATGTGGGGGCCTGCCCTTTTTGTAGAAAAAAAAAGAATTAGCCTTTTGTGTAAACATTTGCTGGTGCGGCAGTGCCTAAGAAAGGACCTTATAGGCCTTAAAAAAGCCTAATAACATATAAAAGGACAAAAAAGACAGCAAACAAAAAAAAATTCACCAGAAAAGTTGTCCACTAAAACTTTACTAAAAGGTAGTTTTACTAAAAGGTTCTGGGCATGCAGCTGCCTACATAAGCGCTTGAAATTAAGCTGCTCTTCTTAGTGTTCTAGGTGAACAAGAACTAGTCTAAATTAGAAATTAACATTCGTTACGTATTGCATGTACTTGTTGGTTGTCTGACCTTTCACAGCAGTCGGCGACAGTCTACAAATTAATTTTTGATCATTTAACTAGTTATTGAATCATTTTATTTCCAGACCACTTCAACGCATGGCTACCGGTATGCTGCTTGCAGCTGTATCATTTGTAGTCGCAGCTTTCGTTTACTTATCAATTGAGGTGAGTTTTTTTTTAATTTGTCTTTTATCTCAAGTGAATGTGTTATAGTTACTTACCTAGTTTTATAACAATGAACTGTGAATTTTTTATTATTATTTTATTTTTTTTTGGAAGATTTCTTTTTGAGCATATAGCTTGCTCAGCCTTTTAGTTGGGAAGTGCAAAATTACTAGTTTTATAATAAAGTGTCAGCATGGTGATCAAGCTGCTCTGGCTTTTTTTTTACAGTTTCTCTCGTATGGTAAATCGATGAAGTTGCAGAAAACTTTAATAACAGATTAACTACAGTAAATTGTACGTTCATTTACTATGAGTAATTGCAGCAAGTGTAATCTGTAACATTATCTGTTGCTGTAGCTGTAGTTCAGGCTTGCAGTAATTAAGGATTCCTACCAAGTTTTCACCATTAAAATTGGATACCAAATGCCAATAAAATAGTTCAAAGCCATAGATTATCTGAAAATTGCCTACTTTACAATTTTTAAGTATTTGATTTATCCGGAGGGATTAAATGACCATCTGGTATCACAACATCATTGGGAGAAAACAAGGCAGGATGATTTCTTAACAAGTTTTGTTTTACACATAGGCCGCACCAATTATTTTTGTATTGTTTTGTGGTTCAATATTTTTTTTTTAGTTCAACTTTATTCTCGTTGAAATTTCAACTATAAAATTTTGAAATTTTATAGTTGAAATTTTGATTTTTATGATGTCATGCTGCGGAAAAAGCCCCAATTCGTCCGACAGTTTTTGTTTTACAACAGATAAAAAATGTTTAGCATTGTTTTGTGGTTCATTGTTTACATTAGTGAGACAATAGTTTGGTCGTGATCTTTACAGCTTGTGTTTTAATGTAATGTGTATTCTGCTTTAATATTTTTTAGGGTCGTTCAGTTGCTTTCCCATCAGATGGCACTACAGAACTGGTGATGCACAACGCAATGCCATGCGACCTTACAATTGACCTTAATTTAACTAAACCAGTCTTACTTAAAAAATATTCAGTAAGTTCAACAAGCGTTAAGAAACTTAAGTTTGGTCATATTTGTTTGTGGATTATACATCAGCAAATACTATTGGGAAACGCAATGAGCTGTAATCATTAGTAAAAAAAACGAGAAAACACAATGCAAGCCAGCAGCGTGCACATGCACAGAACCCCAAGAGGGCAAGGGCAACTTTTAGTAAAAGGCACATTTATTCTAGGGGCTATTTTTTGCTTACCTTTTGCTCTTTAAAATTTTTTTGCCCTCTTCAGGCCTTTGTTGCTGTTTTTGTGCCTTTTTTGGGATTTTAATGGACATCGTTTCCTTGGGACTTTTTTTTTTACTATCGTTCTAACCTTTATTAGTCTTTTCAGCCCCTTTTTTTTCTTGCTCTTTTTAGGCCTTTTTTAAGCCTTTAGTCTCTTTCTCAGGTAACACTGCACCAGCAAATCCTGGCACAAAAGGCCATATTTTTTACTAAAAGGGCAATTTCCGAAAAGGGCAGGGGGATTGCCCCTTTGCCTCCGTCTTGTGCATGCCACTGATGCGAGCCTACATTGTGTACAACTAAGGATGACAAGTGAGCAGTACCAATTGCAAAAAAAATCATGAGCTATCATGGGTGCAGGAATTGAACCTGGATCTTGATGAATTAATGTCATATACAACAGACTGTTACCAGAGGGTGTCCTAACTCCAGGCCTCCAACAAGCTTACATAAGCTAGGCTACAACAAGATTAAAGAAGCTAAATTAGCTGTAAATATTAGTATGAAAAGAGGACACACAATGCGAGCCAACATTGTGTACAACTAAGTTTAACACATGGGCAGCAACAATGGCAAAAAAATATCGTGTGCCATCATGGGTTTGGGAATTGAATGTGTCTCTTTGGATGTGTTTCACTTGACCAGTGTGCTAACTCAACTCTGTCAAGATCTCTGCTAACTTGTCACATGAATCAATGTCATATACAACAACTGGTGCCGGGAGGTGCCTGAACTCCAGTCCTCCAAACCTGCACAGACATGTACTCAACTAAAACAAAGTTAATGAAGCAAAATTAGCTGCAAATATTAGTGATAAACGAAGAAACACAATGGAGCCAACCTTGTAAAAACTAAAGATGACACATGAGCAGCAACAATGGCAAAAAATGTGTGTCGTCATTGGTCTGGGAATTGAACCTGGGTATTTGGATGCATTGAACCACACCAGTCCAAGATTTCGGCTAACGTTTTCCACATGAATTAATGGGCACCTTCGATAACTACCAATCCAAACTCAACCAAACTCAACCTTCTGGAGGCAGTTTGGTACCGTTAACACACAGGATGCCCATGAGCAAACTTCGCTCTGCCTCTAGACTGGATGAGTTTGGTTGAGTTTGGCTTGTTGTTTTCGAAGGCCCTGACTGTCATAATCATACAACAACTGGGGTGGCCCGACTCCAGACCTCAGCCCTGCACAAACATAACTAGACCAAAACAAGGTTAAAGAAGCAAAATTAACTGTAAATATTAGTGATACATGACGAAACACAACGAAGCTAACATTTCACAATCAGCATGGCTGTTCACATTGTTGGCTCCATTGCATTTTCTCATTTCTTTCTGTTAAGAGCTCATACATTCTTACATTTGAACGAGGAGTATGTACAGTGTTAAGACTATGTGCAACTGTATGATGCATTACAGTATCCATCGGGGCATTTTTTTGTTAACCTTAAAAGAATTTTTTTAAAGTTGATATTCATGTGAGGCAAATTCGTTGGTGCATTGATCTCAGAATTAAGGGCTGTTGGGGGAGGAGGGCTGGGATGGTGGATGGTGCTTGTGTGCCAAAAGTTAGAAAATAAGGGGGAGGCCTGAAAACACGACTTTAGGTAGAACTTGGCATTGGGGGATTGACCACTACGAAACTGAAAACTGTGTGGGCTATTCCGCAAGCTGCAGGTGAAATGAAAATTTGCTCAGACGACCGTCTTTAATGTAACAACATCCCAAGGCTGTTTGCCATCACTGTGACGTGTGACAGTCACACAGAGACGTTTTTATGGGGGGGTTCGGGGGGTGTCACACTCCCTAAAGTTTGCCAGTTGGCAAATCAGTCGGCAAAATTACATAAATTTTTGGCTAGATGGAAAATTATGGCGGTACATTTCTGGTTTACACCCCACCAACTTTCATCCTTCCTGACGTCTCTGCAGTAACAGCGATAGCGCACTTCAGCAGTCCAGACCGTTGGTAGGCTACTCTAGTGCATTGTGATAAACAAACATGCTGAAAATTTGTGTTTTACTGAATTAGGTATTTTATAATAAACCACCGTTAGTTTCATACGCAAGTGAGCTGTGCATTTTTTGGTTACATGAAAATGCTCTCAATTGAAAAATATGGCCTAATCAACCATCTCCAAAACAAAATATCTCCTAAAATGCATAAAATTAAAATAAATTGATTGAGTGCTAAATTGTAAAAAATGAGTAAAACACTTGCTCGGCAAATGCCATATTGGTAGTTCTGTATCATAAAATAGATCTGCAGCTTCCTGGGGGAGTTTTCAGCGCTCTACCAGACTTCCTGCTGAATTAGAACGTTTGTGAATTATACTGTAAATTCAGTTTTAGGTAAAAAATTAATTAATGGGGGAGGGGGGGGTGCAATATTGCTTGCATTAGATAATTCGTATCTGAATGTATTAGCTTCAAACTAAATGGGCGACCCAAGCTATTACTTTGGCCAAATGCTGGTTTTTAGAGAATCAGTTACAGTTCTTTACTCCTTGTTTTACATGTAGTTCTGTGTGCTATTCACACTGTATGCAAACCTATTTACGTTGCCTTTTGGACTTAAATGTCAGACTGCCTGAGCGGGGAATCGAACCCACTACCTTTGAAATCAAAGACCGGAGTCCTAACCGCTTAGCCATACTGACATGGCCTAGTTTTATTTAACACTTATCGAGCCCAATTGGCTTTCTGTCCCGTTTATATTCACACTGTAGAGATTTTGTAAATCTTGTAAGCTCTCATTTTCGTGCTAATGTTCTGATATTCTTACTTACGTATTTCTCATTAGAGCGATTATTGTTTAATAGCACTGTTATCTGTTATCTGATTTTTTTTGTTATAAACTGGATTTATTTCTCATTGTAGTCTACCACGGTTGACATCAACAACGAAGGCGCAGTAAAATCAATGGGAGGCATAGTAATCAATGACGATGGGAAATGTCCAATGTTAGCTAACGAAAATCACACTTTTGTTTTTAACGCCGCAGGAGGAATGGCATATGGAGTTCTCTTTGAACAGAAGGATCGCAAAATCACAGTTCAACAGGTAAAATTCAAGACTCAACAGAATTTTAATACCTCCTTATTTCATTTCAGTCGACGTCAGACTTACAAATTTGGTTTGTTTTCAACAACCATCACCAAAAATAAAAAGAAAAAAACCCTGCTCTTCCGACAAATCCCTGCAATTCATTTAATAAAAATGTAAAGATTTTAGCGACTGTATGCCATCAGGTAAAATGAAAGACAAGATAACCAACACAACAAAAACCTGACATCAACATTTATAATTATCAAGCAACATAGGTATTTTTTACACACCAACTCGCTAACTAATATCTCAACAATCGGCCAGCTCCTGGCTGAATAAAGAAACTACCGGCGTTGCTTGGTAATTTTAAATGTTGGAGGTGTCAAAGTGCAGGTTTTTATAGTGTTTGTTATCGTGGTTTTCATTTTAGTATGTACTGAGGATGGCATGTACGTTTGCTGAAAACTTTACCTTTGTATTAAATGAACTGTAAGGATTTCCCGGATGATCAGGGGTAAATGAACTGCAAGGATTTCCCAGATGATCAGGGTTAAATGAACTGAAGGTTTCTTTAACCACGACCTGCATGGAACTTAAAAAAGTTCGTAACCAAAGGCTTCTTGGCATCCATTCAAAGTTGAACATTAGCTATAACTTTTTCCAGAAATAATTGTGCCCTCTTGGAACTCTGGTCCAAATGTTTGTGTCAGAAGTTTGTTGGAGCATGCAGGACTCAGTCACGGTTTCATGCTTGATGATGATGGCTGCAAGTTGCCACTGAATATGTGCAAGTGTACAGCGAGATACTTGTTTATTTGGTTTGCGTGTTGAATCTGTTAATATGATGCATGTCACATCTGCAAGAAACCAACTTTGTTCAATGAAAAGTTAAAACATCTCGACACACACTAGTGTCTTGCACAATTAACTTCACTATGCAGTAATCATCAGAACTCAGTTGTGGAGGACACTTTTGTAGTAGTAGTACAGCACGATGTTGTAACGTTAGTGTCTTAATGTCTTGAATTAGAGTTTGGTACATCATTTCAGGGCTCCAGGTAAAAACAATGCTGTAGCTTTAACGCACTCCCAGCTATGGTGCCCGGAAAAAAATAATTTAGTACAAAAACTGGAATTTGGTTGAAATCAAGAGTAACGAACCATCTGAAAAAAAAAAAAAAAAAAAACAATCGATGTGGGAACGTGTTTGAATTAGCTTTCAGTTGTGAAATTTATCCTTCAGTAATGCTGTCAACTGGTAACTAGGTAAGACCAGTCATTATGTACGGCCGGGGCGAAAGAAATTATAAATGACCACCAAATATTCAATGACTCCCTCTATCAAAATCTTGACAAAATTGCTGACTCAAGGACCAAAAATAATGTCGATCACCCCACACCCTTTCCCCGGGTAAAAAAGTATAGGCTTTTTGTATATGTCTACAGATTATATCCTGTAACCAAATTAAATACGTAACATCCTGCACCGACAAGTTACCACTACGGTTTGGGAGGAGAATTTGTAACTCTAAAAAGTCTCTAATGAAACACGTTAGATTCGTCCCCATTAGTTCAGTCCGAGTTTTCAGAGGGTGCCACGTGTTCCATCTGTTAATTTTTGCTTATTTTTCAGCCCAAATCTAAAGTAAACTAAATTACAAATAAGCTAGCCTAAATAAAAATTGTATACAAGCTAGTTTCGTTTATTGTAGTTTAATTTTAGGCTAAAAACTGAGTAGAAATTCCCACATGAAACACATGGCGCCCTCTATAAACTAAGACCGAACTAATACGAATGTACCTAAGACGTTTCAGTATGGGTCTCAGTCACAAATTCTTCTCCCCAACCCTATAAAATTTTTGCCACCAGTTGTAAGGAACACTTTCCTCGTTTTTAACGAAGGGACAAGACTCGAGTTGCAAAAGTTCTATACGTCCTTTAGCAATACTGTGGCAAAATAAAATTCTGGTGAAGGTAAGCCAATTGGCCTGAAGCCATAAAACGAAACCCACTGCTTCTCTTCCAGATGACCTTGTGACGAGCGTTAGTTACCGATTAGTTACGAAATAGGCTGTTGGTTGAACATACCTTTAACGGTGGGGTTATCCAGTTGAGGTCTAAACTAGCCCCGGACTAGCTTAACCCTGGATCTACAAACCTCGACCTGGGAGTTAGTAGACTGGAGAAAGAAATTGGTGATATCCATGTTGGACTATGTTCGGGTTGTGTTAGCTCTTTACTCCTTAGACCTCGACCTTCAGGCTAAATTAGCTCTGTTAATGTGTTGTTAAAACTCGGGAATAACGCTAATACTAGATGGATTTCACCACTTTTTACAGCTCGGGGCTAACTGCTCAGTGCTAAGTTAGTCCTCGACCTTCAGGCTAAATATTGCTTAGCCCTCAACTTATTTCGTGATGGATATCACCATTTTTCCTTATTACCGAGTTAGCCAAAAGGTTAACGTTAACCCACAACTGGATATCCCCACCGTTAGAGTGTGTGGTGGTTTGGCAATGTAACAGAGATGGCGCAAGTACAAGCGCATAAGAGCAAAATAGTGGTATAATCCTCACTAGCATTGTCGGCAGCATGATCATCGTGGGACGCACGTCGTCACCTTGATTATAACACAATGCGTGACCATGGTACTACGTGTTTTGAATAAGACTGCCTGGGGCTGTACTGTTAAAATGCTCACCGTAAGAAATTTATTACATCCCCTACTAAAATAATACCTGGGTCCTTCAGCAAGTTATGGTGGGGATATCCAGTTGAGGTCTAAACTAGCCCAGGAGTTGCTTAGCTCTGGATCTAACTAACCCTCGACCTGGGGGTTAGTGGACTGGAGAAAAAAGTTGGTGATATCCATGTTGGAGTAAGTTGGGGTTTTGTTAGCTCTTTACTCCTTAGACCTCGACCTTCAGGCTGAATTAGCCCTCGATATACTTATGTTATAATGTTCTTAAAGCTCAGGAATAATGCTAATCCTGGATGGATATCACCGCATTTTACATCTCGGGGTTAATTACTCAGTATTAAGTTAGTCCTCGACCTACAGGCTAAATTTTGCTTAGCCTTCAACTTATTTCGTGATGGATATCACCATTTTCCCTTATTACTGAGCTTAACCCAAGGATTAAGTTTAAACCTCAACTGGATATCCCCACCGTTAGTTGGCCAAAAATTAGTTGTAACTTAAATGTCAAGATATTTCTGATGAAATAATTTGATTCCTTTGTGATACTTATAAGAATTAAACATTGATTCGTTCTCAATTTAAGAAACTTTGTTTCACTTGCAGGCAGATGAAGTCCGTAGTCGAGACATGCAGACGCATAGGCCTAAAGTCAGGTAAGCATATTTTCAACTCCTATTCTTTTTGTCTCTTGTCAGGTGCCATAACCCACTATGATATCACGCCGAATGAATGTCCAGTGTTGTAATACAACCATTTATTAGTTAGCAAAAGTCCCTTCTTAGAACTTTCCTTTGGTTGTGATAAGATGTGTTACACACAGTAATAATCGGTGATTAAAGTATTTTGACGTTAGTTTATTCTTTCTAAAAGATTGTATCGGTGATGGGTTTAACAAGATCTGCATCACTTGTTTACGTCCAGTATACTTAGATTTCAAAGGAAAAGATATTTATGCACCTAATATCTTCGCAAATTTCTGGTTTGTGAAGTCAGGTTTTTTCGGGAGTTTGACGGGCTCAGAACGATTGTGGTCGTCAGGCTACTACATCACCGCTCGCTTCATCGCTGACGTCATCGTCCGTCTGCTATTTGAATGCGATGCGGGGCCGTAGTCTCCGATACTTGCTGGGCCGATACACATTTTCGACAGTGCATCAGTTCGCCGAAAAAAGAAGCTAGTTAGTCAACTCACATAACAGCGAATTTACATTATATTGTTTCTTTTATTGCAGGTTTGTTCTGCTAACGAACAAGGCTAACAACAGTGACACTGTTCTTCTGTTGAAGGCAGAATCGGGTACCGAATGTGCTGATGTTGGAAAGACATTTTCGGAATCAAAATACACATCCATCAGGTCAAACACAAAGTAAGTTTTGTTTTTTGATTAATACAATCAAAACTGCTGGTGTTAGTATATTGTCCACCACCTCCCCAACCCCTAACGTTTCTTCAGAAAGGCTGAAATGTACTACTACATCTTTACTGGGTGTATTGTTAGGGAATACTTTTCTGGTGTGCCTAAAGGAGTCAGTTTGCTGTGGCTCCTGTTCATTAATGTTTACCTGAACATACTAATGGAAATTATTGGAGATAGTGAATCAGGTTTAGTTGATGATGATGATAGCTCAATGTTGAACGCATCAGCGCACACGGTTCCACCGTTCTTTAAAACAGTCGGCTCTGTATGAGTCAGCTTAAGATGATGAGTATTGAATAGACTCTGAAAATAAGGGTTTTTATTTACCTTGATGTCCAAAAGGCTAGATTCATGAATTCAGGCTCATACCCCATCGTAAATTGGAAGGATGGATGAAAATTATTGAGGGTACTAGGTATTCAAAAAGTAGTGGAAAAATGGCCAATGGAAAAAGTCCCTGAAAGAGTTGAAGTTTTTTGTGTATCTTGTGAAGTAGTGCTAACCCTATTGTCAGGAAACTACTTTTTTAAATAAGGGTCAAAATTGAGTCGGTACATGTATGCAAGCGTTAGCTGTCTTCAGATGACTTAAGCTCAAGAAAATCAATAAAAAAAATTACCCCTACCTTAAACATTCTGAGGTCTCGTGTATAACATTGTATAAACTACACTCCAACTCAGTTACGGTAATATGTGAACTTCACGGAATTGCAACCAATCGTTAAATTTTGTACTAGAATTGCGATTATTTTTATGTATGGAGTGTTTATTGAAAAAGCGTCTTTTTTACACAGGTTTACTTTCTGCCTTGCAACAGCTTCTGGTTTCACAGACACGTCCAATACTGACAAGAGGACCTGCCCTAAATCATGCAGTGGAACATTAGAAATCCAACCTTACACCTTTGACAAAGGAGGAATTTTTACAGCCATTCTGAATGATAATGGGACGGTTAGTATTGTGGAAGTAGTGATGAGTGCATTCTCGTTTATAGGTATGGTCTGGAGTAACGTCACAATATAGTTTTACTGTTGCAACAAGCGTGGCGATTCTGGTTACGTTAAAAACGACAGCTCACATAAAGGTAAACATTTGGTTGTAAAGAGTGCACTGCATTAATTCAAAGCAGGTTTTGTTTTTGTGCGAGCTAAAACCCAGTGATTAATCGAGGCCCAGCATTCTTTCAATGCCCGACACTTAATTGAGAAAATACAGTATGTAAACAGCATGGTCTTTTATTAACTGAACGTGCTAGCGGTAATGACCATGGGATTGTTGTTCTCTTGCTGTGTTTGTCTGTTCTCTTATGCCCATTCTCTGAAACTGCTTATCAGGTCAGTACAGTACTTGGTATGTAATTAGGCTTACATGGTGGCTGCAGAAATTTTCATCTTTTAAGCCTACATGGGTATGCCTAGATAGGTATGCAATACAGCTTAACCTACGTGGGGACGGCAGACATTTTCGTTCTTTAGGCCCACATGGGTATTCAAATAGGCCTACATGAGTATGCAATAAGGTCTAACGTACATGGGAGCAGCAGACATTTTCATTCTTTAGGCCTACAAGGGTATGTTTTTCTAATAAGGCCTTACCCAACATGGGGGCTGCAGGCATTTTCATCCTTTAGGCCTACACGGGAATGCATTTAGGCCTACATGGTTATGCAATTAGGCCTACACTATATGGGGGTGGCAGACACTTGTATTATTTTTTGATAAACCGAATATGGAATTTGCAGTACATTGCTATACTGATTTGTGACCAGCACTACTAGTTGCAAAAGCTTGGTTGTCAAATTATTTGGAGCTAAGTTTTGACAGAGGAACCAAGCTAAACCAAAGAACCAGGATGACCCGGATATCAAGGCTTTCAAGCCGACGTCCAGTATACGCAGTAACCAGTTAATGACGTCCGAGACGTCAATGATCATTTCCTGTGTAGGCAGGTCTCAAAAAAATTATTTTAAAGTATCTAGATACTTTTACTAAACTAATTCAAGGCTAAATGCAACTTACATAAGATTTAGAAGGCTTTTTCAGAACATTAAAGTATAAAATGGGTTTCACATCACTTACCAAACATCTGGATAAGCGATTTTGCAGCGGCCTCTATTTTGCCTACGTATGTATTTGATTCACATGTAACCTGATGATGTGACATGTCCTGAGCAGTAGCAAACACACTCCTCTTGTGCATTGTTCTGTTCTTTTAATGCTGACTCACGGGTTAGGCAGGTTAAAGTGGCACTATCACCATTGAAAAGCGAACGAAAATATCATGGCTCCATCTAGCGGCAGTGACATTGTTCACCTTTACAACTTGCTCCAAGGTGCGCATGAACGTATCAAATTTTCACTCAATAATTACAGAGGTTGTGGCTTGTTGTGGTATTTCGTTAAAAGAAATGCCGTTGTGCATTCCTTGGCTTGGTGCAAGCAAGTGCTAGATAGTATTAGATAGCGCTAGATGTTGCCAGATTCTGCAGACTTTCAATCGGTGATAGTGCCACTTTATCTTTAATATCCTGGCCAAGTGGTGCCTGATGATTCTGTAGGCTCGGCAATTAACAATTAGATTTATTACATAATAAATGGTTGAATTTTGAATAATTTTGAATGCCTTGTCATGAACGTATGCAATTTTCAAAGTTCAATGCACCTCTCGGGTACTTGCTAATTTTTGACGAACCACTACAAACGCCTTTCTTCAGGAAAATTACTTCGTTTTTTATTTTTTGGTGCTTACATCAATAGTGTGTGTCAAGCATGACTTCGAATCGGACGTCTGTTGCCAGTGGTGGAGCCAGCGATGGGTTGGGGTGCAGCTCCACCCGTACGCTCCAATGTGGGACATTCTGGCCACCCCCAGGCTCTATTGACGGTTGGCTCGGCTCCCCTCTGATATTATGGTAAACCCACCTCGCCCATCAGTCTACATCCGCCACTGCTCATTGCCTCCGGTATTTGTGAGGTTG
>JAHWFP010104151.1:23682-37445 GCA_023313725.1 Lithobius niger | reverse complement strand
ACACAAGTAAAATTCCAGAAACACTTGATTACAGAGGTACACCCCCCGTTCTACCAGGGACTTAAAGAGGCAAGCAAAACATGTAAACATGTACAAGACCTGCTATGGCTATGTCAGGACGCTGTATCACATGACTGGGATAGTCCAATCAGATGACAAATCTGTTCTTGTTCGTCAATGGCCAACTCATTATGGCACCACAACACAGAGCTGTCGTGCACCGTTTAGACTAACAACTGGTAAGAACTACACTGAACTGTTGATCTCTCCTATTCCAGTCACTATTTCATGTCTATTTCATGCGACATGGACTTCTCAACAGTAGAAGGCTGGTTGCCAATAGGAGCCACCTTAGCTCCCGGTTGTATTAGGGGTGAATTGTAAACCCAGTGATTTCGACTACGGGTTGTGCAAGACAGTTGTACTAGTGTGGATTTCCCTAGTCTACCATGAAGGCTTGTTGGTTTTATTTTGTAACACCCTTTATAAAAAACTCATACCTACCAACTATACCGATTAAGTATACTACGCGATATCAGTGGGAAGACAATATTAGCCAAAACCTTCGTAATAATTTCTAACAATGCTTGCTGCTTGCACCTGTTTTGGTCAAAATCAGGGATGGCGAACCTTCATCCGATGAGCGCCAATTTAACAAAATGTATTTTACCAATTTGCTACTGCATGCAATTTCAGCGTGATTTCTGTTGTTGCTACCTAAAACAGCTTCCAAACTCCATCATACATAAAGTTTGAGGACTACTTGTCTTACAAAAATTCATTTTATGATAATGAAATTTTACAGTTAAAAGAACAAAGAATTTTATCATATCGTAGTTTGGTGCCAGTTCCTGTTCACACTGGTAATTTGGAACTTTAGGGATTCTGCAGAAAACAAATTGCCCCCTTGCCACTTAACCTGGATGACGTTCTTAATTTTTTTTGGACGATTCGTATAGAAACGATTCAGTTTAGTTAGGCGGTAATCCATACAATGCCCAGTGCTGGGCAGATGAGTGGTTGGATGAGTGGGCAGATGAGTGTCCATTTGTTACTCATGGGAACGAGGAAGCAGGTTCGAGCACACGCTTCATTTGTTCTGCAGTGCTGATTGAACATGGACAGGTACCATTTTGTTTGTTCCATTATGTTCTTTCCACTCAGGGTAAACTTTACAACTGCTTACAACTGGATTATAAGAACCACTTAACGAATGTATTTAATTTTTTTTTGTATTTGATTAAGAATTGATTAATCATTTGCAACATTTGAATCCCATCTGCTCCACTGTTTTACTGATAACTGTTTTTCTGCTAGTTCCATGTTTATAGTTAGGCAACTCACTTTGCCTAATGATTTAGGACTTGACCATTTCTTGGCTAAGACCAAGTCGTTAACCATTCGGTTGCGTTTTGTTTGCTCTTTTCCAGTGCCAAATTACGCTCACGAAACCTGCTTTTCGTCTTTGAACTCAACATTTTTGTTGCTTCTATGGATAAGCGTACATCATGGCACGATAGGAGGTTCCAATTTACGAAATGAGTGATTTTGTTAAACTTTACACCTTTGTTAAATTTTACAACTGGTTGCACTTTCAGCTATACATTAATTAGCACCGCTTATTTAATATTCACATGCAGAGTAATTCGAAATGTGTAAAAAAACCAATATGAGAGTAACTATGAAACCACTCTAGAAGCTTCCACTACCTACGCACGTTGTAGTTTTAGTATGGTTACTAAAATTATGACTGAAACTTTTAAGAACCGTTTTCAAAACTACTTTATTTATGCCATTGAAAGTAAACTTTGGTACTTACTTCATGCAGACAATGAGGAAAGTTATGGCGGTTACCAAAACCATCAGCGCCAGGCAAGCCATGGCAATTCCCAAAACTACTGAAAAAAATACAAGATTTTAGTTGAACACTTTTAAATAGAGTTGTTTAACTGTTCGTTAATATTATAAATTATTTCTAATATACTTCTAATTCTCAACTGCCGGGAGAAGCATCCCGACACCTCGTGTAGGCTGCTGGCTGGAGCTGATGTTGTTAGCAAGTGCATTTCGTTACTCTCGTGTGTTCGTCGAATTATTTTACAAATTCGATGGGGGAGGAACGTCTCTCTGGTTTGATGGTGTTGTTAATTGAGTGCGACATAGCACGAAACACAGATTTTATCCAAATGATAAAAGTTATTGCCAAGAAATGAGCCACATGAGTCATTCCTAGCTCTGTTACATTTCGTTTGAAAACTTTAAACCCATCATACAGTTTATCCCCAAATGTATTACTAAGATAGGGTCATGTTAATTAATTAATTCAATTCGTCATTTTTAATATGAAAAGTAATCAAGCCAGAAAAGTCAGAAGAGTTGTACGGTACTTTCATCGAGATTAAAACCACACAAATCTTCCGAGGTGCCTTCTCTACCTATGTACAATACAATCAAATACACAAAAGGGAAATATTTGCCTTATTTTCGTTCATCTCTGTTTGCCTCCCCCCAACATTACTCAGAAAAGCCATGGACTCATAATGTCACCTTTTTTTTAGTAGTTACTTATGCACTGTCGTTTCATTAGATCAATTTCGCACTAATTTTGGGTCACAATGGGTCACCGGGTCACGAGTCTGGTATATTTCGGGCCATCAGATCAAAACAAGTGATCCGTACCAACTCTGCCTCTGGTTGAAGTTAATGTAGAACTTGGGTGGAATCTGATCGCATTAGAATCTCTAGTTTTCATCTCGATTAATGAAAACATTCTTGGCAAATGCTTTCGCAGTAGGTAGTTTTTGCTCTTTGAGAATTGTGCGATGTTCTTTCTTGAAGCACTTTAACATTACATGAAAAAGAACCTGTGGGGTTTTGGGAATCAGTTACAGACCATGTAGCATGCATGTAGGCACTTCATGGAAAAACAAGTGGAAAGAGGGGAAAATGGAAACCTGCGCATCCGGTTACTGAATTTCTGCATTATCTAAGAATATTTTAGAAATTAGATTTTGTGTTGTTTATCTTCAGGACGTGACTTACCTTCAAGACTCAATATGGCCGAGTATTGTTGTGGTTCCGGGATGTAATCTGTAAAAAAAAAGAAAAAAAAAGAAGAATTACATTTCAGGTGAAACAACTTTTGTAATGAAATGGCTCGGCTTAGAACCTAAGCAGACATTTTAAATACAAAATAACAATTTTAGGGTTTATTGGAAATTTCAACTGCTATTAGGAGAAAAACGTGATAATGAGTGGTGTAATCATGGGATTCATACCTAGAAACGGGGCGAGCGGTAATCGTTGAACTGGAAAATTGTATAATTGGAAGAACGTGTACAGCATAACTGTATAATGGAAACTCGTCTAACAGGAAATTCGTATAATGGAAAATCGTCTAACACGTAATTTGGATAAAAGAAAATCGTCTAATGTTCCTGCCGCGCTCGTACCACTGCCACGTTTGCTGCGGCTATACATACAATATCAGAAACCGCAGCTGCTATTTTGTTGTCCAGTTAGACGTTTATCAGTTGTATTATTGTCCAATTAGACGTTTATCCATTATACGCTTATCCATTATACGATCTTCTGTTTCGATGATTTTCCAGATTTTTTATTTAGGCAGATACTAGACAATTGACCCATTAGACGATTTTTCAGTTAGACTTTCGTCCGACGCCCCTCCCCCCTTAGAAACCACTAGTCAACGTGGGCAAGAGATTGCCAGGATTAATTCTTGCAGAGGGGTTCTGCCAGCTGCCCTAATCTGTAGATCTTGCAGAGAATTTGCTAGGGTCCCATAGCTAGTTACTGGTTTCGGATAACGTCATAAGAAATTATAGAAGTAATACCATTATTGTTACACCTGCAAAGATTAACGCATTAATACAAATTTATTTTATAATGGCATCGGAGGAAATGAATGACTCGAACAACAGTTTTTGTTTAAGGCGCCCAAATCTCTCCTCGCTTCCTTTGTAGGATAACGGCACGAAACGTGGTCAAAGACTCTGTTCGCCACTTTTGGTTGACTTCCAACGGCAACTCGGCATTGAGTCCTCAATGTTAAACGTCTTATGATTCTGGCTTTGGTTTGGATGAGCCTAAGCTCTCGACTATGAACTGGTCGCCCTGTGTATCAGATCTCCCATTTTAGCATTAAGTTGGGCCTTTTATGCTCGATCCTAACTCGATGTCGAAACACTGAGCACCTCTGCACACGCGCTGGTGTCTGTCGCAATAGCAGCCGGTGTGCCTACGGTTTGTAAAGGTTCTCTTAGGAAACACAGCCAGTGTTGCCGGCCCAAGTAAGCTACACAAAAGCCAGATGCTACAATTTCTTGGAGCCTTAATCACATAAAGCCAACTAATACTCTTATAGGTGAATTGGCTTAATTTTGTTTCTTACAAGAGGTTTACAAGCAGTATGAAATACAACTGTCATAAGGGCCAAGATAATTCACCTTAAGAATAGGCCAGAGGACCGACCAGCCGGCCGGCTTCGTGACACTCCCAAAATTCCGTGCAAGAAGTGGTAATATAGTGATGCGAGGTGCATGTTTCACGTTGGGAAGGGGTGGTGGGAAAGCAGGGAGGGAGGTTTGGATGCGGAGTGCATCGTAGATTTTAGAATATGCGCAGGGGAATGTTAACATGCAACTCAATTCCACAGGTGGATAACGCCTCACTTTTTCAACCCCAAAACAATGGATTCTGAGAAAAGTAATTTGCGAGTGTGGCTATTTGAGAGTACGGGTGGGGGGAGGGGAGGAGCAGGGGGAGATAGAAGCATACATGGAAAGATGAGAGTGGTGTAGTTGTGGTGTCCCTCTCATAAACGTTTGGGGGAGATTGTAGGAGCATAGAGGCTAATTGGGTAAGCAATGTTGTATCGAAACGTCTGTATTGCAGTTAGTGAAGACTAGAAATCAAATAAGGTGCTAAGTAATTTTTAAAATGTTACAATTGGGAGGGAGTTGAGACGATAGTATGTCAAGACCAACAAAAAAGACCATGTCAGTTTAGTGATATTATAAAATAAATTCACCCGTCTTTAGACGGGCTGTAAGCTAGTGACTTTAATAATAGGCCACAATAGTGACGATAGTATGAGGAAGGCTTAGTAGCGTTTTCGTAAAGCTCTGCTTGCTAGGCCGTAGCCAGGATTTTATTTTAAACACAGCGGAAACCACCCATGCAAAGTGTTGTTCTAATCATCAAAATCAGCTAAACAAACTATTTAAATTTGCTGCAGATCACCTCCACATACAGATGATTAGTTTCACTGAATACACAGTGTAAGCATCTCTTGGAGTCTAAATGATGCTTACACTGTATTCTCTGTGCACTAACTAGCAGAGAAAAATGTTGCTGAAGGCAACAACCAGAGTACAGAATACAGCAGCTGACCGCCACACATTATAATTCGGTTTTCGCCACAAAAATTTTCAACTATTTACCCACAGCAGCTGATGTGAATGCTGTGCGCTGGCTACTACCCTGTCTGCTTGTCAGGTCCGGGAGGGACTATAACAGGGGTTCCCTTTCCTGTTGTGGAGTAGTTCATCTTCCACAGTTGAGCTCTGCACCATTAAGCAACCATAACCACGGTTTAAAAAATGAACCCAACAGCGGAAATCAATGCTAATTTGCAGCAAATTGTCAAGTATTGTCTTTGTATTTTAAAAGGCAGACTAATATTAGAGTTTTGCACATGTTCATAACAAAAAAATCCTCTAACAATTTATATAAATAAATTCCTCTTAATTTTAAATGCACTTCAATATATTCTCACAGGTTGGGTGGGGTATCACACCTTTGACATTATTTCATAACATCATCACTCACCGACACATACTGGCGCTTCTCCACTCCATTTTCCATTCCTCTGACACACTCGTGTTTTACTACCAATGGGTTCTTGACCCTCGGCGTCACAATTGTACTCAACCGCACTGCCGTAGGATGTGCCACCTTGAATCAAAAGTACCGTTCCATTTTCGATTTCTTCGGGGAAACTGCAGCGTATAACTGAAAAAAAAAAGAAGAAATTCATCGTTGTGTACAAAAACAAAATTCTTGGCCTAATGAATAGGCGTTGTCGGCCAGTAAGCTATACAGCTTTTTGAAGGCCCAAGCGGCAGATGTTAAGTGGAAGGAACCACTATCGTAAACAGTTGTTTTTTGCTGCAGAAGGGAAGAAACCAGAGTACCGGAGGAAACCCTCGTACAACGGGCGGGAAACAACCGGAGAAAAACCCGTACATACACACTTCCCTTCCCAGTATCGAACCCGGGTCTGTAGGAAGCCAGAGATGTACAGCTGGGACCAAGACCCCTCTTATCGAATCTGACGCTCCAGTGCTCGCAGGTACCCATGCACCCGTATGTTATTCATTCATGCATTGTACACTTAGGATTCATTCCCATGAATTGACGAGCTAGTCCTGCACCAAAATCAAGACCATGCCACCTTAACCAATGTGGTTACTCATCTACCGCATTGTTCACAGTGCATGAGTGGCTGTATTGGTAAGGCAAGTGCATAAAGTGGGACCAGTAGATGAGCGTCCAAGGCAAGTGCATAAAGGTGGAATCAGTAGGTCAGTGGCTTTATCGATAAAGACGGTAAGGTAGTGATTTCGTGTAGGACTAGCTCGTGAGTTGCATCAATAGTGGTTGACTTACTATTTCCTGCCTCCTCCCTTGGCAATAAATAATGACTGGTCCCTTATAAGCAAATTCACACAAAAAAGTAGTTTTATATTATAGAATTTTATTAATTTAAATTAATTTTCTTTTTCCAATTTTCCACTGTGCTAGTTTGTAGGGTTCAGTGTTGGCATTGAATGCAAAGATACTTGAAAAAAAATAAAATACAAATCTTGTACGAAATTGTAATCACTTAGAAACTTAGTTTGTTCTACCATCAAGTTTCTTATAAATCGCTATTTTGCTATTTTGTAGCCTATAATATACTACAGTGACACTACAGTCTGTAAATTCCGTCATTTTTCACGAGTGAGTAGTAATCCACTATAAAAGGAGAACAAGAACACAAAGGTAAGTCGGCCAAGAACTTGACCATTCTACTTTCAGTGACAGAATCAGAAATGTAAACAAACGATGCTCAAATTCAAAATGTTAATACTCATCAATATCACGAAAGTTGGAAAAGTGAAATCCAATCGGTGTCATACCACTGCTCGGTCAAAACGGAGTTCAAGACACAGCTCAAGCTTTGTGAAGGGTTCCTGGGGAACCTGAACGAAGTGTGCAAGTACAACCCAGTGATTAGCATCGTCGTCTCGAGACAAAGAGATTTGAGGTTTGAATACCACGACTGACACAAGTAACATGGCAAGACCTAGTACTGTGTCCATGGCTCCATTAAATCAAATGTGCTCGGGTATAGGCAATGGAGAGGGAATACCTTCAAAGGTTCATAGACGGACACAATTTATAATGTGTATTTTCTAAAAGCAGAATGGTCACACTACCACAACATCCACTGGCTGGTAGATCAACTGGCAGTGGGTCACTTCAATAGCTTGATGATTTTGAAACACTGTACATATTTTGAAAAATGAAGTGTCACCCCTCTTGTAGGCAGCTAAACTGTTAGTTACAAAGGATTCCAAAAACTGGTAAACAAGTTGCAAATTGTATTGACTCGCTCACAAGGTGCATTCGTTAGACACCTAGAGTTGTTGACATTGAATTCATAGCAGAGCAAATAAACTTTAGAAATTGGTACATGATGTGCAGGGGAAGGTTTCCTGTCGGTCATGCAGTGACACATTATCGTGCGCCTAAACCATTTTCAACTCTTTACCGAGTTACACAATATAATTTCCTCTCTCCCCCAAGAATAAGAGTGACTCCTGTGAACTGTATACGTCTCTTTTTATACGGTTAATTGTTTTTAACCCCCAAAATCTAGGAATTTCCCCCTCCTGCTTCCCCACCCGCATTAAATCCCACCAAGAACTTCACTCCCTCTGGCTTTTTCCTACATCCACCACTCTTTCCCCACCCCGACTTACTGCCCTCATACGGATTAGAGTGCCATTTTATTTGTTTACTTACACTGGCACCAGGGGGCATTCTGTGACCATTCTCCAGACTTCATACAATAACGTGTTGGCGGTCCAACAAGAACGTGTCCATCAGGACACGAATATTCAGCCATTTGTCCAACGTATCGTCCTTCTAATTTAAGCGACGTGATATTTAGTTGATCTGGTGAACCGCATGAAGGAAGATCTGAAAAATAATGAAAAATAAAATAATAAATATTCAGTAAGCAATCAGACAGAGATAGAGAATCCCAAACACCTTGCAATTTGAACATCTGCAAAGCTAGATGGTGTTAAACGACAGCAGAAATGTGTTGACATTTCGTATCTTTTCAGTACTGGCAAATGGTATATGCATGTAATAAAATAATGTGAAACCAATTCATTGGCACTGTCGAGGAGTGGCACTCGTCGTGTCGCCGCAGTCGCCGTGAGGAGGTTGTGTTAGCCCGTTTGCGCATTGGTCAACCCGACTTACTCACTGTTTCGTTTTGCGGGGTGTTGACCCTCCTGAATGTTATTGGTGTCGACGGCCACTTACGGTCCGGCACTTACTTGTTGATTGTCGCCATCTTGATGGTGTTCGTCGTCGTTTCCATCTTCCGCATGACATTGCGCGTCAGTTGGGCGATAAGTCTGTCCTCCTGTCCGGTGTTTTTCAATTTTTGCAGAAGGTACAGATGTATGACAAGATTTAGATTAGGGGTTTGAAAAACATCTCTGTAATGTGTGGTGCAGTGGCACCCCGGACCACTGCACTGTGACTGAGGTTGGCGCTAATGACCAAGTTGTCGACGCGCCATTAAGCCTCAATCCCCCCCCCCGCATTGGCTTTACTTTCCGATTCCTATTTTGCGTGCAAAATCTGTTAATTTTATAGTGTTGATGCATGGCTGTACTAAACCACAGCTGAATTACCAGCAGCATGTTGACAGCAAAACAGAATACGGAACTAGGTTGTACAATACAGACGTTAATAGTGTCAATTTCACATGTTGCCACCAGGGGGTTGTAACTCTTCCAGCTCGTATAGTCGCAACGTGTCCTCAAAGAAGGGTTACTATAGTGCAAATAGTGCTCACCGCTTGATCAAGGATCGCAGAAGCACAGACAACATAGTGCTGGTAATTGTAGCCAAGACTGTAGCGCAAGCTGACCCACATTGGAGTTCAAAGATGCCAGTAAATTGTTGTTGCAAACTGCCACACAATTTGTGGTATTTTTAAAAACAGCATATGGCAAGTGTTAGCTAATACAATTTACCTTCACGAAATTCACTTTCCCTATTGTTGTTTACCGGCCATTTTAAAGCTGCTTGATAACAGAGTACGGTGGCTTATTGGAACACACAATTTTTTTCTACAAACACAAAACTTTTGTGAAACCGGAACACCGTATATCGTCCTACGTTGTTGTGTGTCTTATCTGGTGTTGAAACGCTGAAGTTCCGGTTTCATGTAAGTTTTGTGTGTGTTGAAAAGAGTTGTGTGTGCTAACGAACTACCGTAGTAACGACAAGCGTTTCTTCCAGTTTGGTCGTGCCCTCGTGAGTATATCGCTTGCCGGATGTTGCTTTTCATAGGAATATGATCCTACTGTAACGAAGTAAGGTTATTACTGTTAAGTTGCCACCGGCTGTCGGTAAAGGGTGTTAGTGATGGCCCCCCCCAAAAAAAGAACAGAAAAGACATTTACATGTTTTAGTTCAAAGTTCGTCAATGGCAGAAGCAATGCCATGAGTGCATAGACGTATTCCAACAGATATTCTAACGAAGAAAAGGTTCACTATGTTACACGCCATAATTATGTGGGCTCACATATATTGTAGCGATGAAATTGCCTAATACACTGTCACAAATGTATAGGTCGACCAAATATAACTATATCCTTTACATAGAAGCCCACTAATCTACATATGTTTATTGTGTGCAGACCGACCTGCCATATGTGACGACCAACACCGCGTTAGTTGACACATGTGAGAGGGTAAGTGAAAAGATCATACTGCTCCATTTCTATCTGTGATTAGATGAGAAACAAAATTTATAACATGTCCATGTACCATACACATTTTTGCCTTGAACATAAGATTTTTCAAACCTAAATTCGCAGGCCTAACAAATTATTTACTGGAAACTGTGGCAATTAGCTCAGTTTCCTCTAATGATGTTCCAGTACACAACATTGTGCAGAGGAGCCACATGTGATAAAATAAAACAGAAATATAGTTTGTTGCCATAACTTCGTAACTTCATTTCTGTAATGCAGTATCCCAGGTCCGACCTCAGGACGATTAAATGTACATTCCTGCTTGTCCTATAACAGCTACGCACACATCTCCAGCCGCACATGTTACCGTCGCACCGTAATAATACAAGGCCAACTGAGATAGTAGCTGCGTTCTTCGCAGTGAGGGACACAGCTACTATCTCAGTTGGCCTTGGGCCTAGTAGACGAAACAGCATCAACGCAAAAATTTTGTCGTCACAAACCGGAAAGATTTTCGTATTTTAACATCACACTTTATAGTTTGTTAGGCTAGTTTTTTTTTATAATTTTTCTTCGGCGATCTATTGGCACACATAAGTTTAATTTTTACCGCACTAGTCATTTAGATTTTTGATCTCACGGTAATTATTTGCAAACGATTAAAAATTAGTACATGCACACACACAGATAAAAACGTCATGGCTATTGCATGGACTTATAACGTGGTTATTGCAAGGTAAATATTAGCATGATGCTATTATATTACTTCCCAATATCAACAGAAAATCCCCTAGATGCCACATTTTAAACCGGATTTTTAGCAAGGGATTGACTAATGGGAAGTAAATCGACCATTGGGGGCCGTACTTCATGTGGAGCATCGAGAAAAATGGCGTTGGGAGGAATGTACCTTTAAATTATGCGAACCCAATTGTTGTCGCGGTCGACATCAAAGCAAGCTTCAGCAATCCACTAACGTTTATGCCACAGCATCGGATTTGAGAGTTTGACCATCATATTTACGTTAGCAAATTTATTTTAGTTACCATAATTCCACTCATGTGGAAGGCGTGATTGCCAATGATGGTTCACAGATACGAGTGGGTGGGATGAAGACGAAAAACAATTCTGTGTCATCATGTCTACAGAACCGAATCAGGGTCTTCTGATAACACGGAGACTGCTCTCACATAACTGGAGGCTACGACGGGCGAATGTCTAAATGGGTACCTTTGAAAATTGGCCTATGTAACTCGGGTTGCGAAGAGACATGCTATTGCATGTTCTAATTGTGTACGTCGTGTGAGATGTCACGTCATAATCCCCTGATCTAGCTTAATCTTAGAAGATCGCCTGTACATATGGCATTCAAATTACGCTTCAGGCAGCAAACTAAACAACCGAACAAACCATGCTGCCGAGCTTGATTCATGAGGGTAACTGAGGGGGGGAGGTGGGGGGGGGGACAGGGGGCTAACACTGCAAACGAATTGACTATCGACCAATCAGAACCGCGATAGAAACCCGGGGGGAGGGGGCTTGCATTTATTTGCATTAATTCGCTGTGTCAGGTGGATGAGTTTATGTTACGTTTGGTACAAGGTGGAAGAAGGTTCAGTGTTATAATTCTACCCACCCAAAAACAAAACTGGTAGAAAAACCCGCCAAGTTTCCAAAAACGGTCGCCTTTGAAGGTAGTGATATCATTCCACCAGGGAAAGGACACCAAGGTTAATCCTATTAGCCAAGTTAATCGCACATACTAATAGTTCGAAAGTTAAATGAAAACTAGAAGATTGTTAATAGCGGTAGCAATCTTCAAGTTTTCATTTAACGTCCAAAGTATTATTCGGTGCGACGAACTTGGCTAATAGGATTAACCTTGGCGGCCTTTCCCTGATGGAATGATATCACTACCTTCAAAGGCAGACCGTTTTCGGAAACTTGGCAGCTTTTTCTACCAGTTTTAAGCTGCAGCAATTAGTGATTAAATCTTCAACTTATCTTAATAGGAAGTACGTAAATAAACTCCCTCCTGTTGTTCAAAATAATACTGTCTTGTAGTTTATTGCTGCCACGTGAATGAGCGTCGATACGAAGACGAATCGTTTTAGTGACGATTTCAGATTAAAATTGATACTAATTCGTGACGTGTGGTAGCAACGAGGGTTACTTTTTGCTTGATTCAACTGGGTTATTTCGAAGGCACCCCTGGTCTGCACAACTGTAGCTTCGTTTCTTTTAATTTTGGAAAATTTGTTGTATATTTTTTCTTAACCAATTTCACGTTGGGAAATACTTACCAATAAACACAATACATAAAATGCAACACCAATAGATGGAATTCCAACTTACCAAACTGGCAGATAAATGGGTAATTCATGTGACAATTTTCAATGGTCCACATCCAGTTTAGGGGCCCAGAAATGGTGAGACAAGAGTCTAAAGCTTCATTAGCTCCAGATCCCGGTTGTTTCCAAACGAAGTATTTTTGAGTTGTATCTGTAAGAGATCGACATATTTATTTTCATTGTGCAACATGCATTCTTACCACGACATCTTAATATTACTTACCTATGAACGGCTTACAGAAACACAGCTATTCCGCATGGAATAATATATGAATGGAAGCAGTGGCACACCCAGAGTGGGACAAAGAGGGGCAGTTGCCCCTCCTAAGCCCCGAGCTTAACAGTAAAACTTGCATTGCAAACACTTTGAATTTTTCTTCTACCGACATCAAAATTACCATCTTCTTTGAGTGAAGAGGGATAACGTTGGTTTATTACAATGCTCTCAACAACCCAAAATTCATTCTCCGAGCCAGTGTTTCTCTCTTCAACCCCCTCCCCCTCATTACAAAAGTTTGAAAAATTATTTGCGTTGAAGCTGAACAAAAAAGTGCAGAATATGTTGCCATTAAGAAAATGTCTTAAATTAAGCTTCTTAAAAGCATGAAAAATCACTGATGTGCTGTTGAAAATGCGTTAGCTTTTGGGCCCATTTTTTTTTTGCCCCCTCCAAAGAAAATTCTTGGATGCTCCAGTGAACGGAAATGGAGAGGGTGAGGGGAGGGTGTAGCAGTTGGGTAGCTCTGTTACTGCTCGCGAAATCTGCTTTAGAAATGATGAAAAGGAGCTACCACGTTGTTTCAAAACGTGTGAAGCTGACAGTAACAGTGTTCTGTTCTTAACATTTGTAACAATTGTCTGCATTCTTCACACTAAAAGAACTTCCATTATGGTCTCTCTGAAGACGCTTTGTTCTGACACTACACATCTCTGTGTACCAGCACAACCAACACAAGAGTTGTGCATTAGCACTGCACAGTTCGTGTAGCAACAGAACACATTCTTCTGTACAAAGCACGTGTACTGCTGCTACACAAACTGTGTACTACTGATACACAACTCGGTATGTTGGATGTGCTGGTTCAAAGAGGTATGTGCAGTCAGAACACAGCGTGTTTCAGAGAGAGTATTGTGGCAATTTGTGTTGTTCACGGAGTGCTCGGGGTCAATGGCATTGTAGACCGGGCTCCATTACAAAAATTTGCTAACCAAACCTCCATTGTTATGAACTATCAACCAAATTTCAACAGAACTGCGAACGTTATCGTATCCCAAACAGATAAAAAGAGTCACATTGTAAAGTTGCCATCTCTTGCTTGCTGACTTGACCGTAATTACCTAA
>JAHWFP010104151.1:0-16506 GCA_023313725.1 Lithobius niger | reverse complement strand
CAGCAAACCGCATGCTATAATCTTGAACAGTTCCCGATTTATCTACATTTCAGCGAAAGTTGCCGATCCTGATCAGATACCACATGCTGTAATCTCGAATGGTTCCCGATTTATCGACATTTCTGCAAAAGTTGCCGATCCCGATCCGATGCCGATACAACAAATATTGGCCACCGAGCCGATCTAGTATTGGCATCGGTGCATCCATAATAATTTATATATATATTTTGCTCAGGAGCAGACTTAATGACGAGGGATTGTTAGGTTCAAAGGGTTCAAACGGATTGTTAGGGATCAGGATTAAACAAACGAAGCTTCAACAATCAGCAAGAGGGCGAGCGGGCTCCTTCTTGCCACGGTAGCAAAGATAAATTTGAATTTGAATTTTTTTTTATTAGAGCTGTGGCCCTTAGCCAAGCGCTCTGAAGAAACTACAAAACCTAACAAACAAACTAACAAAACAATGCAACAATAAATCTACACTAACAACAACAACCAACAACTGCATCAACTGCAAAGATAAAGGGCGAGCGGCCGATAATGAAACGGATGTGCGCTCTAATAATTTGAAACAAACAGAGGGTTTCAAAGGGTTTAACGAGCGTTAACCACTCCTGGTCATCTGCCCGAAGCCCTGAGGCCCTATTGCTACACTACTGCTTCAATAATGCTGACTATTAGAGCCGAGTTGAATCAGCGGGAATCAGCTAGACCAGTATATGTTACGCCGGGGCACAACTAGTTATTGCTTTATTTCCTCCCCCTCGTTTCGTGAGGCTTACAGTATGACAACAAAGTAGTATAAAGGATTTAACGTGATTCAACCAAACTGCTGGTAGTGTATTTAAAAAAGAAATGACAACTGCCCATGCTAGGGACTTGAACCAATCACCTTCCTATATAAATGAGCAGAATGCACAGATCACCTGCTGCAAACGGGGAGTACCTGGCTTCACACTCCAGCCAGTCTTAATCTCAGTCCACACTAGTAAAAAAGCCCGGGCCCAGTCCCAGCCCTTACAGACCCTGGCTGGTACGCGAGCTTGCCACTTTGGGAAATGCTTTGTGTAAGTAATGACCGGATCATTACTGGTGACATAATTTCTCAAGACAACTTCTGTAATTCAACAACATTTTAATAAAAAAAAATTATACGTTTTTACCTTCGACTGTACTTGTTTTGTGACCTCCGACCCAGAATATATCTTTGGAGGTTGGAGGGGAAAATTGGCTGCGTAAAGTTGTGCGTAGGAATTCCTGGCTGGTCGGCGTGACTCCTGATACGAGGCTGCCATTGGCTGCCGCACAACGCATGCGTGCTTCGCTCCACTTTAGTTTGCTGTCTCTATGGAGACTGTAACAAGTGGTTTCGGAAACAACAACTGGTGTCTGGTCTAACCATGGCTGGCGACACTGTTCGGGTGCAGATGCTAGGGGTAAAAAAAAAACACAAAAATATTAAAAGTTAGATTTGAAATATTCAAAATAACTACATGGGATGACGAGAAGACACGTAAAGGGAATTAGAACAAGCTAGGTATTTTGCTAGATTCGTAATTTTACTGGAAAAACTTGAAAACTGTAAATATTCGAACAAATGCCCACACTAGATAATATTGGAATAAACTTGAAATTTAATGTTGGTTTTGGAAAATACCGTACAGGAATTCTCCTAATTACGCTAAATTAACGTTTCCGTTTTACAAACCGGCAGAGATAATTAAACACAGGTGTAAACCTATTTACGTTGCCTTTTGGACCCACATGTCAGACTGCCTGAGCGGGGAATCGAACCAACGACCTTTGAAACCGAAACCCAAGGTCCTACCGCTGAGCCATACTGAAACGACCGTTGATACAGCTGTGTCAGTTTGGCTCAGTGGTAGGACCTCAGCGTTTGGTTTCAAAGGTCATGGATTCGATTCCCCGCTCGGGCAATCGAACCGATAAGTCCAAAAGGCAGCATAAATAGGTTTGCATCTGTATTTATTTAACCTTTGTTGAGACTTAGGCTTACTGTCTTTAACCAGTAGAGATTTTATCGCTTTAAAAAAAAATTGTTTTAACAATGGTTGGTATCAAGAGTTGGGTAGGGGCGAGAGTTCAATTTGGACTATCTTTTCCCCGCACGGTAAGGATGCAGCATCCGGTTCTTGGTGCTGTAGATATTCTTCGTAAAGATCAGCGATGGCAACACTATCATCCAAGTTTCGACCTTTGCTGTCATCAATTCCAAGACCATCATCTGTAGCTGATTATTGACCACAATTCATCCATATCATTTATGCTTTGTAAACCAAATTCTTTGTAACCAACAATTCCTTTTACTTCAATTTGTACACAACAACCATTGTATCAAGACACGTGAGTTGTTTGAATTGGAGGCCCGAGAGCCCATCGCCAGGTGGCTGTCGAGGCCCTTTGCACAAGAGTGTTGAATAGATAGTTTTGGACCTTGATTAGAAATGTCCCAAACCATGCCCAGACTGACTTAATTTAGAGATTTTATAGTGACACATAAAAATTATTTCAAACTTAAAGGTAGGTTGCCACCATACTAACACTCGCAGCATCTATAGCCATCTAGCGATATCAGGAGTGTAATAAACCCACGTACGTACGTGGTATATGTCATTAGCTCCTGGCGATATCTATAGTTTTCTCTAGCGCTTGCTCGCAGAAAGCAAAGGAATGCACAAAGAAATATCTTTTGACACAACAAACAAGCCACGTGACTCCTTAATTATTGAGTAAAAATTTGGTACGTCCTCGTGCACCTGGAAACAAGCCGTAAAGATTAAGGATACTACTATCACTAGATGGTGCCACAGTAGAATATTAAGAATCTACCATGGCGCCATCTGGTGGAAGTATATATCGTTAATCTTTACAGCTTGCTTCCAGATATTTCTTTGGTCTAACCACAGATATTTCTTTGTGAATTCCTTTGCTTGCTACTAACAAGTGCTAGAAAGAACTCGACGGCGCTATACCACACGCCATGGCTGTTTGCTATACGTTCATATCACGTGACTGGGCTAGTCCAATCAGACGGCCAAACAGACGTCATTGGCTAACTCATGGTGACATCACGGCAAACAGCCATTGCGCATGGTTTAGATGCTGCAGACTTTCATGTGGTGGCAAACCGCTTTTAAAAGATGAATTTAAACTGAATTTTCTTCGCGATTAGACAATCAGGTTCAAGATTTGACTGATTAAAAATTATTATGGCTAACATATCAAGGCTATTATATTCCAACCATTTCAATTTAAAAGGACATGCCTTCTCACTATATTCGAGCATCCTGCGCGAAATAGCGTTTGAAACATTTAGCAAACATTTAGTGCGACTGAATGTAGCAAAGCCGTTTCTCACGAGGGAAAACGTAGGAAAATGAACGCCTTTGCAAAATTTACACGCGTCTCAAGTAATGTTGCAAAATTGAGCCGTACAGAAAATCCAACCGGGAATAATGTACCTTTAATTTCATCAAAATTGCTCGATTTAACTAACTGAATCTCAGTGAAAGAAAAAATAAAATAGTAGCTAATTGACGAATTAGTTAACTTTTATTTTTATTTATTGTTTTTATGTCCAAAATTCACTGTATTTATTCCTGTTAAGTGTTGTTTAATATTTATGCGTAGTGTGTATTTTATTTTATTATTTGTAAAATTATTAACAAACGTATTAATTAAGAACAAACACATGGATTTTTTAGAGATTCAGCAACACTCTCTGAATAAAGTTTCACTAAATTAAATTTAACAAATAGCCTACGTGAATAAATAAAAAGTCAAAGAAAGGTAAATAATGTTACGTTCTCACCATTGGTTGAATAGACAGATACTTCACACAAAGAAATTTCCTTCCTGGCCGCGTAACGTGCCACTCGAACAGTCACAAACCGAGCGTTCACAGGTTTTTCAAGCCACAAATCGTAAGCTGTCGTTTCTCGCACTCCAAGTTCGAATTCTGAAAATCAATAAATGGAATTAAACAAAGGCGAACCATACATACTATAATTAAATAAATATAAATAACTGTTCATTTGGCCTATGTGCACTCTCGTGTCTCTACACCAAAATCTAGATGGTTTTACCCTTTATCCAGGTTGGATAAATAAAAAAAATATGTTACTGATGCATATTACTGATTATACGTGGTATTACAATGGTATTACAGTGGTATATGGTCATCGTGGCTGAGTTGTGAGAGAGCTCAGCCTGGTTGCTGGAGGTATCCGGATCTGGACGAACCCCTGGAAAGGGGATCTTGGCAAAGTGAAGGCTACCACGCGCCTTCAGGACAATGTGAACTATTCTGGCCAATTCTGGACAATCTTTCAGCCCCTACGATGATCGGAGGTTTCCCGGATCGAATCCCCGGGTTGGCACCTCCCTTTACCAGACGTTTCTTTTTCTCTAAAAGTCTGGTAATGATCAAAATTGAGCCGGTTCAGCCATACAAGCATTAAGTTGCTTCGGCCGACTTAAGGCTCAAAGAAATTAATAAAAAAAAAAGCAGTACAAAGAAAAGAAACGAACCTATAGTATACATTAAAGACTGGCCTTGTGAGGAAACAAGACACACTAATCTGAGAAAGAAAGAAAAAACAACTGCCCCGACTGGGACTCAAACCCAGGACTTTCAGCTGACTAGGCCAGAAGTTCTAACCACTGTGCTACCGAGGCTGATACTGGCTACAGGCTCCAGTCAAGGTAAGCAGCTGTTCAGTCTTTCTCAGTGGTGACCTAGAGGTCACAAACACACACAAGGAGGGAAAGCAATATTGTATCTTGGCCGTAAAAAAACAAAGAAAAGAAGTTTCTTTAAAATACAATTATTTTAAGAGTAAACTTTGCGAACTGGACTGGGAGACAGTCTCGCAACTTACCTACAAAAACCGGATGCACGAAAGGTTGGTCAACGGCTGGTACAATGGGTAGTGCTTGCTTGGCATCTGCGGTATCTCCTGCATATACTTCGAAGACAACATCTATCACAAACGAAAATGTTAATATCACTTTAAATTCTTGCTATCACGTAACATTTTCTATACAAGTATTAGGATCAGTTTTCTTCCTATGGACTAGATGCACTTATTACTAGATGCACAGATTAGAAAGTTAACTAGATATCGTTACTTCTTACAATCCTATATGGGGCCCTGGCGGTGTTTGCTTTGCCTCCGTGGCGCATGAAACGCAAGGCATTACCCAAGTAACAATGATTTGTTGGCCAATAATTGGCAAACGTTGTACTCCCAATTGTTAATTGTTGGGCCGTCGTTTGCACCCAACGGTTGGCCCAACCTTATTTTGTCTCGCTGGCCAATGTCTTATAGGGTCAACGTTCGGCCTGTGTTTAAAACCCGACCTTGCTGACACTACTTAGCCAACGATGGGCCAACGATATGAAAGTGGTTGGCATGACTTCAACATCTAAAGAAAAATTTCTTTGAAAAAAAAAAGAATGTCCACTGGGAAGGGTTTGAACCTGGCACTTCCCCTACGAGACGTTATAACTTGAAGACGCAATCCGCTACACCATCAGCACTGCTTCTAGTTTTGAGCTTAGACAATGTATATATAGCGAAGCATGCAGGAAGCGTGGCAATTTTTATCGTAAAATTATAAAGAATTGTCAAGATTGTAGAAAATAAATAAAAGTAAATGATGTACGGTAGTTGATGGCTTATACATTATAAGACATGTAAACAATTTAGTGCAGTAAACAGAAATCATATCAAAAACCAAAATTGGTAAAAGGGCCGCCAAGTTCCGAATGGCTCGGCCCTTCAAAGGAGTGATATCAATACACCAAAACATTCCGGTAACTCCGGTACTGGTCACAAAGGTGCTGTAAACAAAATATGCCATGCAAGGGGTGGGAAGAGGAATTTACTAACCCGAGTGTCTGGTGAGCCGGTTGATCTGGTGATCAGATAATCTGGTGACCCTGTAACTCTGGTACTGGTCACTAAGGGACTGTAAACAAATGACGTCACCCGAGGAGTGAAGAGGAGGATTTACTGCCCGAATGACCTGCTGACCAAGTGACCAGATTACCATATAATTACCAAATCTGGTGACCAGGTAACTCTGATTCTGGTCACTAGGAAGCCATTCACGAATGACATCATGCAACGAGTGGGACGGTAGATTTATGGGAGTGTGACAGTTTTGGACAAGGTGGAAGTGGGTGGAAGGGGATCACTGAATTTCTGACGTCATACAGAAATTCACAAATGGGATGAAGAGGAAGAGAAAAAAAAAACAAAAAGTCATTAGGTATTTTCGCACAAAATCTGTGAAATTCATCTAGATTTAAAATTTTTCCGCCATCTTCATTGGTGAATAATGGAGGTGGAGGTGAGGGTCGACTATTTTGACGTCATTTTTCTGGGTGGGGCGAGGTGCAAAAGTTGTGACAAAATATGAAGGTGTGGGATGGGGGTAAATAAAGGACACAATTTTTATGACATCATTTCTGTATTGGTCCCTAAAGAAGGTGGACAAATTTCACTTTTGGATTACCGGTGGAGTGGTATGGGGAAAAGTGTGTTTGCTAAATTGGAGAGTGAAGCTAAAAACGGTGTGCGTGGATTGGGAACGTCATTAGGTTGGAAAATGATAATCATTATTGTTCGATTCCCAATTATAAACTGGTTATAATTCTTACCTTGAAGAGGTTCGCCGAAAACCACCTGGACGTGGATGATATCTTGAAATTCGAGTAAGTCGATCGTCCACTGCGATGCAACATTTTTGCTGTTTTGAGCCACCGAACACGTGCTGTAGTAGCCATCCAAGATGAGCTGGGAAGTTTCTGAGTTGCCGTTATCGATAAAAGAAGATATCCGGACTACCTGCCTGTGCCTCGCCACGTTTCTGGCTGGAAAGAAATGTTACGAGGTGTTAGTTGTCTTGATCCATTCAAGCTGCTAGTATTGTTCACCATTTACGAAAGCAAAGAGCAAAAAAATAAAACTTGGTTGGGTTCTCATCGTTAAGTAGCCTAACTGTTTTTGTCCTAGAGCTCATACTCGTTAGGAGGACAGCATCTTTAAATATTTTAACATCTAAAAAGATATTATTTTCTTTCAACGCATGTGTGTGTGTTTGTTTGTTCGCCTAATACTCGAGATATAAACCAAATATCATCTGGAGAAGAATTTCTAAAAAGGAAAATAAAGTATTTGTGCTACGACTAATTTTAGTTGCACTACATGAAAGAATATGCAAGCCTTACCATTTGGCTTGCCATGCCATAACGTATTGGCAATGCAACAGTTTTACAGACCCCCCCCCCTAAAAAAAAGTTTGGTAACCAGTCCATTTCGGGTCTCCCACTTCTCATTTGGTGGAAAAAGTTCCTGAGACGTGGAATAGCTTAAGCTTCTCCCCTTCCACCCACCGGAGTGTTAGCTACGTGCAAAGGGTTTATTTAACACTGTCGGCACGGAAAATGGACCGGAATTAGTGGAATTAATGTCCTTTTCAACTGCTAAGGTTATCTCGGTGCGGAGAGGAACAGTTTTGCTAGGTAAGTCCATGGTTATACCTAAGGCCTTTTACATGTCACAATCGGCATGAGCACAAGTTTATTTTTTGGCCCTTCTCTTCTCCAATGAACCAGGGACTACTGGCATCGAAGACAAAAAGCAGGTACAGACTAAGATAAAAAACATTAATGGTACAGGTATGGAGGAGGAGCAAGATGTGGGGGAGGAGGGGGGTCCTAATGGGGGAAGGGAGTTAAATGGCGAAGGGTAGATATTGGGGTCTCATATAGACGAAGCCTACCACCAACTTACAGCTTTTTCTACTGCACTCAACTAATACGACGGGCGTTTGTTTATTAAGAAACACGCTAGTGTGTCACCCACCAAGATTCAGCGATAACATTAACGTGCATCCTAACGTATCCCGATAAAATATATATGAGCACGGACACTTGTGTATTTTATATGACAGCAAATAAAATACAGTTCGAACTTGTTCTTTATTTTAGCAAAAACTAATTAACTCTTCGTAGCAGGGCATTTTTTAATGTACTTACTAGTGGGCAGTGGTGGCACTGTGATGGCATTGAGAATGATTAAATTTAACATTGTTCTTCACTGTCAACCGATAAAAACAACTGTGATAAAAAAAAAAACATACTCTCCAGCAATCACAAACGGAATTAATTAATTGATAAAACAGTTCAGCTTCCGGGACTGCACTCCAAACCCCGCTGGAAAGCTTAAATTTACAACAGCAACCTTTGTTATTCCCTGTGATAATATGAATGTCGACATTAATGGTCCTTTGCCTCGTAACGATTATTTAAACTGGGAACTATTTTTTTGAGCGGATGCATATTCCCATCGCGAGTTTGTGATCACCTCTATTCGAATTGTGGAACAGACTATAGTTGTAGTTCAATGCTATCTGCTGGCACCTATGCTCAACCCCAAGACGTGCCCGATTCTCTTAAACCATGTCCCCCATATTTCTTACCACAAATGGCTTGCGTTCCAGACCACGTCCCGTCATCTTGACATACCCTCCTGTCGGACTTGAATAGTTCGAATCCCTTGTCGCATTTGTACGTAACTACGGTTCCTTTTGGCACAGTCGCCTCCGTCATGTTGGTGGAGGAGTGGAGGCCATGGCCAGGGTAGAAACAGAAGGATGCTAGAGGGAAAAAAAGACAAAACAAACAACCATCTTAATATGAATTCAGCTTGGTCCAACAAAGAAGACCGTATATGGAGGTACGCAAAGTTTGTTTTGAGGGAAATCGGTGCTCGTACCAAGGTGAAGAGAGTGAAGGGTTGCATAGCTTTATTTGTTTGCTAGGTGCGAGGAGTAAATGTAAACATTTCTGTGCCGTGAATAATTATGCAACATTCCTCGTCGCTAGATTGAAACTTGGAATGAACGTGACTGTTGTCAACTAAAACTACAAATGTGTGTTGGTGGATCCCTCAGAAAAAAAGGCAAGACAAATACGGATATGGCTTATCCTTTCGGTGATAGAAAATGTTAGATATAGGAAATACCATTGAGATGTAAACTAATTCTTTCCCTAACACGTTGCGTTGATTGGATTTTTGTGTGTGTTTTGGTCCTCTACTGTATTTGATGGCTGTACAACATGTAATTAGACCTAAATTTGTGATTACTCCTATATTTGTGTAATTAGGCTTCAATTTATGTGATTATGCCTATATTTGGGTAATTAAGCTCAAATTTGTGTGATTACGCCTGTATTTGTATTATTTTGCCTCAATTTATGATTACGCCTATGTTTGTGTAATTAGGCCTCAATTTGTTTGATTGCACCTATATTTAGGGTCTTAGGCTCAAACTTGTGTGATTACACCTATATTTGTGTAGTTATGCCTCAGTTTATGTGATTACGCCTATATTTAAGTAATTAAGCCCAAATTTGTGTGGTTGTGCTATATTTGTGCAATTACATCTCACTTTATGTGATTACTCCTATATTTGTGTAATTAGGCCAAAAGTGTGATTACGCCTATATTTGTGTATTTAGGCCTCAGTTTACGTGATTACGTCTATGTAGGCCAAAACTTGTGTGAGTACACCTATTTTTGTGTTTAGGTCTCAGTTTACGTGATTACGTCTATGTTTGAGTAATTAGGCCAGAAACATGTGTAATTACGCTTATATTTGTGTATTTATGCCTCAATTTACGGCTAAAGCTGGCGACCTGCTTGCTTGGGCATACCGTGTCAGCTTTAGGCATCTGCATCAACGATGTCTTTTCTCCAGGAACGTAATCTATCAATTGGGGAAAATATTTTAGACACTTGAATTCTGGCCATGTTAGGAAAGTGCTCAACAGTCAGTAATATTCAGATGTGTATAAAGTGTTTATGGAATATTACAACAATCAGATACACGTTTCGTTCTACGGGGCAGAAACAAGAGACACACTCAAGAGTTTGATTGCTATCCAAGAGACACTAAACAGTAACAGTAAGCAACGTTTCAATGTCAACCAAATGGTTTCAATGTCAACCAGATGGTTTTAAAGTGGTATGGTAATGAAGCATTATAAAACTTTGGCGCTGCTGTCTGATAAACAAGATAGATATGCAGAATTCCCCGCCCATGTTTGGTGATGTAAAATGAAGCTGTCTACAAAACATAGTGTTATAATATGTCTCAACTGTGTGTTCAATGATTTTACTGCAAACAATGAAGAATTTCTCAACGTACACTACTACTGATCTACTGAATCTTCTGATCAACTTAACATTGTAACAGATGTATTAGATTACTAGCCTTCGGGCATATCCTAATCGAAATACAAGAATTGGTGGCAGCGGTGGGATTCTTACAGCAATGTTTTCTGCACCAGTTTCCAGCTCAAACTGAAATAATAGCAAAATTATTTAACTGAGAGTAAGTCTATTAAACCACTAACACAGAGGAAAGCCAAGGTTCCAGCGACCACTACAGCCTTAAGAAGAAGGACTGTAACATCCTGTCTTTTGTGAGTTCGCTTGGGATTACTACATTAACCAATTATAAACCCATTATTACAATTTTTAGTATCACTTTACACGCCAAAACGGTAAATTTACGATGGATTTTGTGTTGATTATGCCAACGATTCAATTATAAGAAATGAAATTTTGATAGTAAGTCAAGCAAAACTTTGACCTTCTACTTAAAGTGAGAATCCACCTTAGGAGCTGTAAGAATTCGTCATATGAGTAACGAGAACATATTTTTTTTTATTTTCTTCCCAAAACGAAACTTAATGCTCAGAGTTTCATTAAATAATCGCCATTAGAAACTACGATATTAAAAATAATTTAATTCCATACTGCTGAATTAAAAAATAGGTAAGTTCCACAGTTCTATCACCGTTTTACGATGTTTAGGTTGTACGATTGAGTGCCTGTATAATTAAACCACTATATAATTAAAACCCCTTTATCCCCATGTTTAAACTGCCAACTGTTTCTGATTGTATGCGCAAGAACCTCGGCTCATTCGTGACAGATTTTGACGTTGAAAGGCTGGGTTTTACCATTTTACCATCATACTTTTTAATTTTGTAGGCAACTCTCTTACAATTTTGATTCAGACATGTATTGGCATAAATCCTTTTCCATTTTTTCAGCATTTGATTTTGGAAACTGCCATCGCAAGTAAATTATTTGTAAACGTTCATAATTTAGTATGTGGCAGACAAGCAGCGCCATTTTACTTTCGGTTTCACTAAGGTGCCATATTAGATCCAATTTTACTAAGGCGCCATTTTAGATCCCATTATACTAATGTGTTGTTTTAGATCCAATTTTACTAAGGCGCCATTTATATCTTATTTTACTAAAGCGCCATTTTAGATCCGGTTTTACTAAGGTGCCATATGAGATTCGTTTTACTATGGTTAGGCCTAAAACGATAAGAAACAACACGGTGCATTTGTTATGTCTCGTACAAGGTTATCTCGCTGGGAACAATTCTTTAACGAACTTGACAGATTGTAAGGGACTTCCCAAAACTGCTACTTTGATAAAGAAATGTTAGTGTACGAATTTAAGTCTTGTTTAGGTGTTCCTGTATCTGAATGAATGAATTGGTTTATTGTACCAGGCAAATGGTACAAAACTCCGTATGTGCCCTCACCCCACAAGAGCTAATGCTCACGTGTGGCGTGTTGGCTACCATAATAAAAAAGTAACTAAAAACACAAGAATTACAAATGTCAACATATGCAACAAATGCAAAGTTTGGATGCATCGTAGAAAAAAATAACAATAATAGCAATATAAAATTATCACCACCGTTATTAGCAAACGCAAATTTACTGTTTTTATTAGCAATTTTTACTACCCTTTTTATTACTATTTTGTATTACTGTTTTGATACTATTTTAAATTACTATTTTTATTACGATTTTTAATAGCGACTGCAAAGTTACTATTATTAGCAAATGCAATTATTACCATTGTTATTAATAAATGCAAAGTTAAGGTGCATCGTTGTTTTTTTTTTTAATATCGTTAAAATTTAATCAAATTAGCTTTAAATAGACGTGAAATTCATGTATTCTCATCATTCGATCCCTCATTTTTTATTTGCAGGGTTTAATTAGCACTACTTGTCAGCCAAATCATCTTTGTGCTGCCGTCAATGACGATTAGTTGCTAGTCTTTACGCATCTAAAACGTTCACCTGCAGAAGCATTAATACGACGGACACAAACATGCAGCCAGGAGACCACACACCAACTACAAATAAACCTACATAGCTTCAACAGAAAAACGGTCCAAAAATGTTTAATTCGGCAGTGAGGTTTAACGTGGACTAAACACTACTGAAACAGCAGCGTTAAAACCTTACAGGAAAAGCTTTGTTCGTGTTCGTTTCATGTTTCGACTTCTGCCTAGTTAAATCTTGCCATAAACATCAAAAGAATTCGTTTATTTTTATTTTTAATGTTTACGTGGAAATCTTCAAAATTACCTTTGTAATTGCTGAAAAGAACCAAAGACTTGTTCCTGGAAAAAATCGGAACTACCGCCACCATTGAATGGATTAAGAGTTTTGCGGCAGGTTAACGAACTACCGGTGTAATGACGATCCATTTGGTATTATTTAAGAATGTTTTCTTCGAACTAGTTGTTAAGTAGACAATGGAGACGGAAGCTCCCTAACAGCAAAAAAACAACAACGTGTCATTGCAGATAATTTTCGCGCAAAAAGAAACACAAAAAATAAGGAAACAAAAAAGATAGCGTTTTTTCCCCCCAAAAGTTTTTTTTTTTTTTTTTTTTTTGCAGGAGAGTGACTGATTACAGATTGCGCAGACAACACGTAATTACAACAATAAATTCGACTTGTGCAGTTTCTTTATTTTTATTTTTTGGAGGGGGGGGGGGAGAGAGGCGGGATAAGGGTGGGAGTTAACATCGATTCTGGTTTTATGGCTTTCGTACACAAAAATCGACTTGGTTATTTTATTTTCGATTTTGGTTTATTTTGTTACCTTCTCGAGCTGGTTTTAACTGTTAGTATAGTCGCAAACGTGGATTACCAAATATTACCATGGATTACCAATTAATTAACACCGGATAACCTCAGTGTTAATATTAACTCGGATTACCAAGATTGCCAAGCTAAGATTGTGTTGTATACTTCGAACTGCTACATGAATTACTATGGATTTCACTACATAAAATACTTCAGATGAGTGGATTACTACATGAACTACGGTTTAACTCTGGATTACCACTGATTTGTTGACTCTCCTGCATACAGGATTACCGTGGTTTATCTCGAAATACAGCGGATTACTGAACTAAGATAACCACGGATTTCTGCCAGATAGGATTACACGATGATTTACCGAGGATTGCGCACTGGATTATTAAAGATGGTACCCCCTCGGATCTTATACTTTTCGTGAAGTGTTGGGTTTTTTTAAATACCCGGTTAATTTTGCTGAATAACCCAAGTATAAAACTTTCAACTATAATACCCCAAGTACTTATATGAATTCGATAGTTTGTGTGTTTTAGCACAGATTTAATTAATCCAGATTTAATTTCAGGAAAAGAGTTGAGTGGTAAAAAGCAACAAATTATCGATTTCGTAAAAGCACGAGTGACATTTGATATGAAAAATCTTGTTTTTTTTTTTCGTTTCGCAGAACGATTCTTCGAAATAATTTCGAGTTATGGCTTCGATTTCGATTTACGATTTCGATTTTCGATTTACTTAGTAGTAATTTCTATTTACGATGTTTAGTTTTACAATGTTTTCCTCTATTTGGCGTAGCGATGTTACCCTCCGTCTCGTCATCTTACCTGCAATTTCGTTTGCTTCAGCGTTGGTATTTCGTAATAAGTATACCTAAACCTCATTTTTATGCCGCTCATCAGAACTTAAAGGCAAAAGGTTGAAGAGGTCATGGAAACCGCTCGCTTCCCTCCCTCAATCCCCGTGGTCGGAAAGACAAAGGTTTCAGTATTAACAAGCGTGTATAGGATAGAGGAGGAGAATTTGTTACTGAAACCCCCTACTGAAACGTCTTAGATTCATTCCTATTAGTTCCATCTAAGTTTATAGAGGGCGCCATGAGTTTTATGTGGGAATTTCTCCTCAATTTTCAGCCTAAAATTAAACTAAAGTAAACGAAACTAGCTTGTATTTACTTATTTTTCAGTTTATCTTAGTTGTAATTTAGTTTACTTTAGATTTGGGCTGAAAAATAAGGAAAAATTACCAGATGGAACGCGTGGCGCCCTCTGAAAACTCGGATGGAACTAATAGGAATGAATCTTTTTAGGGACATTTTACAAATTCTTCTCCCCAACCCTTGGTGTTAGCAACACTACAGTCATATAGGTCTTGTATGACTGCAGTGTTGCTAATACAAGCAGGCTATAACGCAAAATACGTCGTCGTCGTTTTAGGTTTTATTTTTACAACCTAGTTTCTTTCTGATAAGTTTGCCTGAACATTAGATTTACCTGTTCGAACTCGACGTCATGATCAGATTTCAGAGTAGTTTTTTTGGGCGTAGCGTCAGGGTTGCCAGCGGTCCTTACACACAAAAATATCGAAATTATCGACCATTCCATCGTAAAATATCGACTAAAT
This sequence comes from Lithobius niger, assembly GCA_023313725.1. Classification (NCBI taxonomy): domain Eukaryota; kingdom Metazoa; phylum Arthropoda; class Chilopoda; order Lithobiomorpha; family Lithobiidae; genus Lithobius; species Lithobius niger. The sequence continues at coordinate 1,863 of JAHWFP010104151.1, read as the reverse complement.
ATCGACCGAATATCCATTGAATAAGACCTCGTCAGACATAAACGAACTGAAAAAATGAAAAACCGCAAATGCAAGCAACAGCAGTCACCAAGATACATGATAACGTTTGGTCTACGGTTATCAAAAAAACAAAACAATTGGTTTGCACGGCTCATTCCTCCACCCCCCCCCCCCTCCAACCTCCGGTAGCGGTAAAGCGAAAATGCGGGGCACCATTCATGCTGTAGAGCCAGGGCCGTAGCGAAGGGTACTTGGTTGGGGGGGGGGGAGTGACTGTCATTTTGCCAACTCATCTTATGATTTTGCCAACTGGTTTAAAGAATGCCGTAGCGTAGTTTAATTATCTTTCACTCAACGGTACGAGTTCACATCTTTGTACGTGCCTTAGATCCGGAGGAGTAGAGAAACAAACACGCACGCACACCGCACGTTTTTAATGAGGTAGATAATATAATTTTATTCCTAATTGCGTAAGATCGAGTAGACAATGGCACTCAATCGTTCGTTTTGCTGTACAGCAGTGCAAAATGGGAGCAAGCAATTAAAATTACCGAATTTTTGTCCCTAGGCATTTTTTTTTCTAAGGGAAGCTAATGGCTCTAAGCATCACAACCTAATCAGAGACCGGTTATTATTTATGGCCGGGTGGGGGAGAGGGGAGGAAACGAAAATGCTACCGCCAAATTTTCGATGGTTGCCCCCCCCCCGGGGGGGACCCTGAAAAAAGGTGGAGCTTCCGAATCCACAGTGGAGGGCTTTTCCCCCCCCCCCAAAAAAAAAGTGCGCTTTTCGTATACCCATTGAGACTGTCTGCAGATGATTCCTATAGCCAAGAGTAGTACTGTAGCCAAATTAAGTAAGTCGCTCTACGCACCAACAGTTACCCATCGTTGTAAGGAAACATGTCTAGTTTTTAACGAAAAGACATGTCGGGTTGAAATTGTTCTACGAAATGTTTCATACACCTAACTCTTGGCGAGATTCATACAACAAGTATGATGAACGCCCCTCTTTGCTTGTATGCCTACACCCGTAACACTGTTAGTTACCTGAAAGACAGTAGCCAAGAAATCAGGTGCCAAGACTTTTCTACAAAGTTTTTTGTAAGAACTATACTTGCAGTAACGGTTCTAATAGCTTAATAGCGTCAAAACATTGGAAACACTCACATGATGCCACCGGAAGCTGAGGCGTTTTTAGAAATGTTGACTGCTGAAATTGCCATTTTTTTTTTACCCATAAATTTTTCATCCAGTTGATCAGTGTGTTCCCCCCCCCCCCTCCCTTGACGGGACCTGAAAAATGTATGACCCTCTCTCGGAGAGGATCCAAAAACTTCATGACCCCCCCCCCCGACAAATAATGACCGGTCCCTAAGTAGCAAACATCAGAAGGGGAAGCAAAAGCCAATGACAAATTATTCGTGACTAATTTCCTACCCCAATTACCTGGTAGTACATTTAACCAGTGCAAGCCGAATGAAAGTTCCACTCACGTGAACGGGAAGTGACGTCATTCTGGTGGCTCACTTCTTTGGGTCGAGCTCTGGCTTCCTCACGCCCACACCCCAGGTAGGAAAAGTAATGAGGAACGTAAATTACTCACACTTCAAGGCAGTTCCTCTCGTGAGTAAGAAGGAGGAGGAGGGGCAGAAAAGAGCGATAATACTCAATAATAGGCGATAATCTCCATCAATTAGTGCATTCCATATATCAGCCATCAACCAGCGGTTGTAGGAAAACGTCGCAGGAAAAAAGTCACAAATTAACAGTTTTAAAATATTTGTTTCGGTGCTGAATAAATAGGGAATTAGTATTAAAAAACGCTTAAGCGTATAAAATACGGATGTAAGCCTTAAAAAAC